>JAQFYC010000255.1:0-68752 GCA_034694165.1 Tomocerus mixtus
TACTCAATTGGTTGCAGTTTATAATCGAAAGAGATGATAATCCAATTAGATTATAAATTTTGCTTTGAATCCCCTTAATATAGGCCTATAGTAATTATAGTATAATCATGACCTATCCGGACACAGACGGTATTATATTTTTTTGAGTCTAGAAATACTTAGAAAATTGAAACATTTATTTTAATTTTATCTTTCATTTAAAGTTAACTTGTTCTTTTAGCTAATCTATGAACCCTAGGGGAATCTTGTTGATTAAAAAGGAAAGCTCCAAAATTACTTTTCTTGTGCTTTTAGAGCTGCAGCTAAATAGCAGAGCGAAATTCCAAATACTTAATTGTTGCTATTGCAGAAGAAGTTTCAGAGTCAAGTGCAGGTGTGATACTTGATATGGTGAGATCTTTGATCTCATCTTCAGGAACATTGGGCTTTATTTAATATAATGGAATCTACACGCGTAGAGTAGTGAGACTATTATGTAACTTGTTTGTACCTTGAAATATGAGAAGGATATTCCTACAGTGGAATTCAATCCCATAGATTAATTTTGAAAGTCTAGAACTCGACACACTTGGAATTAACTCCATATTATGTACGAAACGGCTAAGTTACAGTGTAATGTAGTGTAATTGTAGTTGTAACTAATCCAACTAAATGAGGAGACGCAACCAACAACGGTTCATTGCTCATCAGTTCACATAAGATACATGAAATCAAAATCAACGTACAAGTCAATTAGCAAGCTAAGAATCTCGTCTGCTCTGGGACTGACTTTTGACTTTAGCTAAAACTTGGAATGTTCATTGTGCGTCTTCTCATATCTTTTGTTAAATTACTGTGTTGCTAATAGGCACTTATATATCTGAAATCTGAAATGCAGAAATATGCAGAAATTAAGACCTATTAGTAATAGAAACTAGCCCTATTGTTTTTAATTCTTTTTTAGGTGTCCCACAACATATTTTATAGTTCTACATCACAATTGTAAAACTGCATTTTAAAAAACTGCTAAGAAATTCACACCCTTGTTGTCAGCTGTTATGGAAAAAGTAGAAATGAGAATTGGTTTCTATTTAATACTTTTATGATTTTTAATACAATTGTGTTAGTAAAATTATCCTTTAGACATTTTCTTTTCAATAACAGAAACTTTCCGTACTGTTTAGCAGATCGTATTAACTAGGACATATATACATACTTCTTGTGTCATATCAGTCGAGTAGTCGAGTCTGTCATCTTCTCAGTTAGAATCAGTGAGCGTTCGCATAAGGGAAACTCTACTGCCATTTGCATCCTCAATTGCAATTTAACAAGATTTCTTGTGATTCAGAAACTGTTTCTTCCCAACAAATAAACTAACCAATAAATTCTAATTGAGCAGAGTGGAGCCCATAGGCAAGACAAGATCTCATATGTACATCTTTGCAATTATAAACTCGTTGTTGCTGTAATCTACGGAATAACTATATTTTATCGGACCAGGTACATCACAATCACATCACATACCTATGTAGGCGTTTACAAACGTACAATATAAGACTACTTACTTGAAAAACATGTACTTCCTATTTACTAATGTACAATTCCATAATATAATACCAAAACCAGGCCAGGGCTGGATAAGAAAGACTAATCCTAATCCTAAGTCTCTCGGTTAGAACATTGCATACATAAATAAGTATACTTACATAACTCGCATACTTAGATACAGATAAATTATTATGTAGAGATAGAAATCTGATTACCTAACCTGACGAAAGAAACTATCTCAACCTTGTTGTAGTTGTGTTGTGAATTAACTGCTTGAATGGATTCCATTGCCATGCAAGGATGCTCATTCCTCTTGGAAATAGTGTAGAGGCAGTTAGCAGACTGTAGAATTCATCCAAAAACAAAAGTATGAAATAATTCCACTGTTTCATCTCAATCTCAAATTACATACCTTGTACAGATAGAATACTATTACATACATCTTTATTTTATTATGCTATCTTCCTGGATGGATATTATTTCAAACTAGTTACCTGTCATAAACACAACACGGTTGCACGTTTGCACGGTGTTACCTCAAATTTAATTATGTGCTAATAAGTATTACTTAATATTACCTTACTTATATTTATCGTACCTAACCATTACTTCACAAAATTGTATAAAATTAGCGAAGGGACACGTATGTTAATAACTATACGTAAGGATGATCAGATTTCTACTTTACTCGTATTAGAATATTTAATTGAATTTTCTGACATTGTAATCCAATATTCCTATTCTAGGTAATCATTTTGCTAACTGTTTTGTGAAATATAATATTTTCACTCCAGATTCCATACACTATGGTAAATAATATTCTCAGTTCACTGGTTCATTATCCAAAATAATTACCTATATATACTAAAAGCCATTAACATAAAATATGTAATTTCATTAGTATGGGAACGTCAATAAATACCTACCTAGTACATTGGCACTCCTTAGCAAAATATTCTTCAATGTTTTCCAAATATAGAAAAATCTGTGCCTGTGGAGGAAATCGCATAATCTCTATGTTCATATACGTATTTGTGTACTAATTGTATTATTCTATAGCAGGTATTTAAATAGCAGACTAGGGTTCGGAAAGTTTTATTATTTTACGTTATCATACATAGTATTACAGGGAATTATGTATTTCATAGGGAATTATGTAACAATGCCTGTGTGCACTGCGTGCACCTACCTTTTGAAAGTATTAGTAAAGGAACGTGGCTAACTCAAGTGCAGATATTAAATCGTATACTATAGTAGTAAAAGGTAAAATGTCATAAAAGGAAATTACAGCAATTCGCACAAGCATCTGTGTCTGTTCCTTTTAGACTTAGTTAGTTAGTTAGGCTATATATTTGTTGTTAAGATGAGAAAGGGTAAAAGGAAGTATTCCTACGGAAGTAACTAGGCGGATGAATGGAATTATATGAGAAGAGTTGTTTTGACTTTGTCTCGTCCATCCATCCGTCTATCCTGTCCCGTACGTACGTACTACGTACGTCGGTCTGACGAGAGGAACTCTGAAGATGAAGTGAAGATGAGAGTCTTGTGCTGACATGACATCCCGTACATTCTGTTGGATTGTGGAGATGACTGAGATGAGTAGAGGTAGAAGTGGATGGATATTATATTAACATCTGAGTGAGACTAATGAGAGTTTGATGGTGTTGGTTCAAACTTGAGATTGTTGAAAGGCAGGTTTGTTAAATTCTACTTGTGATAGTTTAGCTTTAGCTCCGTGAATTAAGTACAATGTTACACTATTTTGCTGGGATACATGAATGTGATGATGTGATGTGATGTGATGATGAAATGCAAAGGAAGACATACTAATTCTACAATATTCCCTTTATAGATATTATAGAATAGACCACAATGCGTAAGGGATAATAGGATAAGATCGACGCACTAACTAAATACTAAGATAACTAAACCAGCGATAAGTACTAAAATTACATAACTAATCCCTAATACACAGGTAAAGGTATACTGCTTATATTTAATATCTGAATAGGTGCATTAGGTAGCAATAATATCTTCTGTATAGCATCTTCTATAGATAATCTGAATACATAATAATATACGGTTCGTTAGGATGTGACGGAGTCGCCCTGGGAAATCTAATTTAAATTACTCGCTTAAATTTAGTTGCAAACTCATCCCAGACAAAACAGCAAGAGATGAATTTAGAGTTTAGATTAATTCTCTTTTGTACAAACTACCTTTATTAGACAACTTACGGAGGACGTTAGCGCTTCCCTTCCCTTAGCCAAGAAGTTAAACCAAACCAAGCAATGCAATTATACAAGTCTATCCAATACACCTTAATCTCCAATCTCTTTTAGTAGAGTACAAGCACATACAGATTTCTATAGTTATGCATTTATGCACGGTCCCTAATCATTATCGTACGCATACCGACACCGACCTAAAATATTAATAATATATCTTGCATGTCTCACTTATTATGATCAGACTATAATTTATATGGCAAATTCCGCTTCTTCCTTGCTTTACTTTACTTACAAATTACTAGTTGGGATTTTGGGATCTTGTGAAGTTGTCTTACATACAAGGGTGTATCTCCTACGGTTACGAATTACGATACGGGACCAAAATGAAGACAACCGAAAAATTGAGGTCCTTGCTCTTATTATATTATGAATTGGTAGGCCATATTCACTACAGTGCATATACATAAGGACCGCTAACCTTATTTTGGAGTTAAGGATCCTTGATTTTCTGATCTGCTATTACTATAGAAGGGTAACGGATTTTATACGAGCATATATGCGTAAAAGTATAGCTTAAACTATTTCATATTTTATATTACATATATAATTTATAGACATTCCTTTAAAGAAGGAATCTGTTGTTTGTAGCTTTCCGAAGTATGCAACTTTGTGTACATTGTCATATCTTTGTTTGCTCAATTACCCGCTAAGATGACCTGGTCTGCCATGACAAGGTTGGGTTTGTTGGGACTTCTTTCCTAGAAATTAGAAACTTAATTTATTTTTCCCATACTATATGTATTATCTGGCTTCGTTTTTGTAGATTAAAGCAATTCTGTGGCTCTATGGATAGAACTCAGTAGCTTATGTACAAAAAACTCAAAGACTGACCTCTTTTTCTTAAAAACATGGAAAAATGTATTTTAAGAATGCAAAAATGCGTATATCTCACTGTTTTATTAACTGCACAGCTTTCTTGCACCGACATTATGCATTTAGGATGCTATTAAATTTGCATCTGCTTAAGAAATTCCACAGTGTGAAAATTTTAACACTCGTTTCATTACAAATCGTAAAATTTTAGCTTAAAATAGCTCTGAGATAATATTCCTAAGAATTATCACGGCACATTCGAAATGGAAATAAGAATATGAAAAGAACGGAAAGTGACATAAACAAGACAAGCTGCTCCCTCATAAACTTTATGCCCTGCAAAATCTGTCAGATATTTTCATGCGATTCTTCACCGCAATAATCCATAGCTTGTCTCTGGCTGGCGAAACTCTGTCGTGTTGTCTCGTGCTTGTCTGCACGGTGGGATGAGTTATTTGAGTGACAATCGCTCCTTCAAAAAACCTTTAAGTCCAATAACTGTTTATCTGTGTCAACATGCATCCCAAGCCAACCTATGTAAGTCAAAGTCACGTCAGACAGGCACTAACAATACTAGCAAGCTAAACAAGGCAAAGGGGAGACTTATAAACTTAAACCCAAGGGATAAGTTCCTTACATTTACTTTATTGTTCGGTAGTTTCCATTTTATTTCTTCCACATTTTTATCTTTCTGCCTTCTTGACATCCAAAATGAAATTCGGGGTCCCCTTAAGTATTTCCTTTAGTAATAACTAACATTCAGAAATATTTAACAGTAAATGAAATATCATTAAATTCGTATTAAAATATTTGCAGGCTACACATGCAAAAATAAAATCCATACAATTCTAATCATTAACAGTTTCCTGCATCGTTACTTACTTAAATAAACATATAACTATTAACATAAGAGTCTCTCGAACTCTTTAATATCAAAGGAACTTACATTTTACATACATGTTTGCAAAAAATGGTGATTTCAATGAAAAATAATTGGCAATCTTTGGCAGACTTTGTTGTGCATATTTACTTTTGTTATTTATGTGAGTATCAAAAGTCTAACAGTACCAGTAGTATGTAATATCACAGTACAACATTATTTGCAAATATGATAATGATGATAACGACATAAGTTTCTGCGGTGATAAGCATACTTACTACTACAGTACCCATTGTAAAATAGTAAATAAATAACAAGCTCTTTAAAAACAAATTTTAAATCCGTAAAGGACTCCCTTTTCTAGCATTAGGCTCCACTGTATTACTTTTCTATTACGTATTATCAACTTGAGTGCCTTTACTTAATGTTTTCATACTCACGACACTCCAACACAAGATAATAAAAGCAAAGCAAGTCTCTATAGTTTCTTGAGACTTGGACCGCTGCACCTGCAGGTAAAATTAAATGCAAGCCAAGGCAAGCCAAAGCCTCTTGCAAGTCTTCTTGTTCTGGCATTTATTACTTGCCGGTAAGTTATGTGTGTAATAATAAGGTAGTAGCAAAATCTACGCACTTAAACTCTCCGTCGTCAGTAGGTAATAGTATAAAATATTCCTGTAGGCTTTTAACAGTGAATGTGAATCACTATATAACTTAGTATATAGTAGCAGTAGTTGTAGTTAAAAAGTTAGTAAGGAATCAAACGCATAATAGTATAATCAAAGGAATACTAAACCAAAACCAAACTGGCGGGCAAAGAAATACTACGTAGCATTATTACCTACTGCTTTTGCAATTTGCAAAATGTAAAAGTATGCTAGGCTGTAATAGTATATAGAATAACAAGAACAAGCAACCTTACTACAGTAAATACAAGTACCTAGTACTCTTTTCATCTGAAATCTTAACAAGTCCTTTTTTCTCATCTTCGCAAAACGTCTTTCGTTAAAAAACAAGATTCTGTGCGACTGAGTTTCTTGAGTCTTCCTATTTCTCGGCTCTGTCCTTTCTGTGTACATATTATAATATAAATTCAATGTCTACTGTCTACACGCAAATCTGAGTCCAAGTTAACCGTTAGCAATAAAAATAAAAAGCATTCATCGGAACGAATGAATGAGTTCTTTTCCTTTATCCATGTATCTCGACTATAAAGCTTAATGCAATAATAATACACATCTACTATTATTATAGGTACAAAAGTACCTAGTTACTATTATATTACAAAAAAGTATTGCATAAAGCTAGCTATAATATCATCATTAAATATAAAGTATGCAGAAAATTACACTGTAAACTATGTAGAGAGAAGGGTATATGTAAATTGCAAAGCACAACATTATAGAATTACTATCACGTTAAAAAAGAGATCCTGCCTGTTTGAAAATGCATTAGATTTTTACTATTTTACTATTAGTACAAATACCTATGCATATAACAACTATTATGCATTAACGTTAAGGAACGTTACGCATAAATCCAGTAAATGAGAAAATAATAATATGGAACTAGTTCAGTTCATTTTGGCATGACACAAGAAGAAAGAGACATAAAGTGAGAATCACAATCAGGGTCATTTCAGTTCAGTCTGTGTCTTTAGGCAGTTCAGTTCTTCAGTTGAGTATAATCCAGAGTTTGTGATTTTAGCATTACCTTACTTTACTTTATTTTGCTTATGTAGGTAAGGGTAAGGTATGTTATGTAGTACTTAGGTAGGTAGATTATTTTATAAGTAGTATTTGCTTGCTTAGGTTGTTAAATGACAATCGCCATATATACGGACAATGAAATCCTCTCAATTACTGTAATTTCTAAGTGGAATGGAAAGGAAGAGATGATGGGATTGAATCCAATCTACTGAGAGTTGAATAACTACAAAGTAATTGTATATAAGGAGAAACGGGGAAGAATGCATTTATTTTAAGTCCTGTCCGACCGAGTGGACTATTACCTCAATTCCAATTCTAAGACATAAATTTAATCGGCTCATAACTTCTTCTCATCTTCATCCCTCTCTTTATAGTCAAATTAAAATCACTGATCTTCAGGCGAGTCAGTCAACGTTATGTTATAAGTATTACACTTGGTAATAATAATTCCATCTTTTCCTTCCCTATAGACAGCTTTAAACTTTTGTAACGACATTTCTTATTACTTATTCCATATTTATATTTATTTTACTATGTACTTTCGTTAGAACTTTGTATTCTCTAGCCTCTAAATGACAAAATTGTGGTATGCTATCAGAAAACTTACTCAGGTACCTAATCTACCTACTTTAGTTGACCAACTCTGCCTAAATAGTTGTACTACAAAACTATACGCATATACTGAAACCCTACAACTTAACGTAATTAATTTAATTTAAAACAGCAAGCCATGTATTCAGTTGAGCGAAATATGTAATGTACTACTATTATTATTGCTCTGAAAATTAATTTTAAAAGTAACATGCTCTATGTATTAGTATCAATCACTAGTTTTCATTTTAAATCTGATTTGATTACAATTAATTTAGTGCACTAAGCTGTTACCAGGATTAATATTTTTGTTATATGTATCCTTACCTTACAATGTTACAATTAGTTACACTTAAGAGGCACGTTCGATTGTTTTACATTACGTGGGTTAAAATAAAGTCTCGTGCAATACAGTTAACTTGCAGATTTTATACTATTACATCTCTGTTGTCTTTTTGTGGAAGGTTAGAGTTTCTGTTACTGTATCTTCTGTTTTTTCTGCTGTGCGTGGCAGATGACAGCTATATGCCTCTTGGTAGTGTGCGACATAATTTTTTATCGAATTTAGTTACAGATAGAAGAACTTTTAAGTAAGCTACTAAATTATTCCGTGTTAAGCACATTTCATCAAAATAACCTCACAGACGGCTTTTGTGGGTACTGTACCAAATTCGCAAGATCGTCAATACAATTTAATGCCAGGAAATAACAGTTGGCAAGATCGTGTACATTTATCACAATCTTCTTTTTAAATGCTTTTAGACTATTATTAGGTAACTAATAAGTAGGTATAGGTATGTTAAAGAAAATAGGAGGGCAAGTGTATGTGCATACGTTGTTGTTGTTATGTGAAAACTAAGTTTTCGGTTAAAAATCCATTTTCTTCTGGTTAATTTATTTATTCCTAAGTTTTTCTATGTACTATGTAAATACTATTTATACTATATAAATATAAATACAATAAACTCACATCACATCGGGTAATATTGTGGTAAACTGTAGGCATCGCTTAACTACGTAGTTTCTTAGAAAGTTTTACCTAAACTCTTTATCTTAATATTGCTATAAAAGCTTTATATTTCCTCCAATGCGTGAATTTTCTGCAGTTACGTTACGATGCGATAAGAACAGAAAAGTAAATCGCAACTCAACAATATTGTGCATAATGTCCCGGGAACTTTGTTAATGAATGTGAAAAAGGATTCTGAACTTTAATTAATGAAAGTTCCTTGTTTTCACTGCACTGTGTCTTTGTTCTCAAAGTGTAAATGTAACCAGAACGACTGATTGTTGTGAGAACAAGTAGTTAAATGAGAATTTACAAAGTTTCTCCAATGTCACTCATTGTCACTCCTTTCACTCACCATTAGCTCCTACATGCTTTTAAACGAAAGTGTCAATGTGAGTCTCAATCCCTTGTGCAATTATAACTTTAGTTGCCTTTCAAGTATTTTCCTGGCTTGGCTTCCTGTTTCCCTTTAAACCTTACAAGCATCTCGAATCTCTCAAATTAAACTTAATGTACAATAAATGAATACATATTTACAGTTTCGTTCTCAGATGCAGTGCAATATTAACAAGTGTAAATAAATGCAAGCTAAATGTAGGATACGGTACCTATTTATAGTAGTAAGTGCTGAAAAACAATTTTTTAAAGCCATATTAACAATAAATTCTTGAGTGAGTGTGTTAATGAATTCATTAATTCTATTTGTATTTTATTTCAAAAATGACAAGTCGACGTTCCTGGAATTAATCCCTGAGAAATGTTTAAATGCAATTGTGTTTACTGTTCACTTTCCCTTTTTGCCTGTTGGCAAACTACAAATTTTGAAGCTTAGTTAGTGAAGGGGAAGATAAGCGGAAAGAGTTATTGGATTGTAAATCGAAAGGGGACCTTTCTGTAGGGTTTGTGTAGTAAAACTAATTGCTAAAGTTTTTAAATGACACTAATACTGAAATGTGTTGTTTCATGCTAATAGCTATATAAATAGTATAAAATAAACGTATTTAAAAACTAAATTACTCTGTGGCAAATCTTCTGTTACTAATTTAATGTACTAGGTTTCGCATAAATATTTGTCTACATAATAGGTTGTATGTAGGTTTGATGGTTCCTTTATGTATAATTTATTTCTCTACGAGGAAAATAGTGGAATTAATTCATCTGTATGGAAAGGGGAGATAAGATTCTTAAGTAACTATACTAAATAGCCTCAATAAGCACTATACTGCTATGTATTTTGAAAAATAGAGCAAAAGTATTAACTGCTAACGAAATTATCGGGGACACGGACATGACATTAATAAAGCTATGCATATTAAAGCTAAAACCCCAATATTTCTGTATAAACGTCTGTTGTCATCTCGCATAGTAAATTCTAATTGTAATTGGAGATTTCTTTTTTACATGCTCATAACTTGTATATTACTAATAAGAATAGGATAGTAGTTCTGCTTAGTGCATAAAGAATAAATGCCTAATAAACGAGTGTGATTAATCTTTCGATTGTTATGTCTGTTGGATATTTATAGTGTTCCTAATTATTGGCCATCAGCTCAGGTTGCAATAAAAAAGTTATTAAGCTTTAGAATGTCTCACTGCTGGCTACTTCTAACAATAACAGTCCTATTCTTAATTTGGGCATTATTTTCCTTGTAGAGAGTTCCTAATCCATAATGCAGTGGGCTTTCATTGACATAAAGTAATTGCTCGTAAAAGAGTTGACTGAATGATAGGAAAGGGTTGTTAGTAATTTATGGAAGCATTGGCCTACAGAAATAATCAAATGCTATATTACACTACTCTCAACTATAGTAAATATGTAAACCATTCATATTTCATGATACTAGAAGTATCTTCTATATAATACCACACAGTCACAATCGCCAAATGTAAGTTGATGTATTTAGTAGCCAAGAATTGAAGTTGAATTGGAAATGGAATGTTCTTTGTGGGCCAAAGAGCGTGTCCATTCAGCCAACGATAATAATTCTGCTTCGTATCAATCTTAATAATTTATTTTCCGTATGGGTATTAACATTGCATTCTTTTATTTAGCGGATATGGATATTGGCAAAATGAGTGTCGATATACCGAAAATCTCTATATGACTCCATTTCTAACAAAAAGCAGCCTAGCATGAGCGTGCAGACATAAATACTCGTATTTATGTCCTGCAACAAATACACTACAGGTGCAATAAGTCACGTTCATTTGTTATTAAACGCTAAACAATTAATGTACCATTTATATGCGCTTACAAATACAAATATCGAACGCAAAATATTTATCTTACTTATTTTGGATGTTATTTTTAAATTAAAGATACCCAAGCACTATTGATATGTTAACGTTAAGCAAAGAAATTAATGTTTTACTTCTTCCGTGTCCACTCCTGCATAAATAACAATTGCAGACAAAACTTTGATAATATTTACTTCTTAGTGATTTACTTCTTGTTAGTACTTACTGTGCCCATTTAAATTGTCAGTATTATGAAGAATAAGTTAAAGCTCAATGAAAATTATATGGTTTGTTAAGCAGCACTTGTATTTATTTATATATAGTACCTATGTACACTAAAATTTGAAATGGTTGAATGAACTCACACTATAATATAAATATACATAATATTTGTCTATATACAAGATGAAACTACTATATTATACTCTTAAAGTGTAAGGTTAGCCTTAATATAATATAAATAGATTTGAAACTATATTGTATAATTGAATGCAGATTGTTGTTGGCTGGTTTGGTAATGAAAGGCTCTTTAGGATTAGATCTCATTCTGTTCGTTTCACGTTTTCCTGTATTATTTATTGTTAGCCACGTAGAGATAGAAATCTAATGTGCACTTGAGAAATCGTTGGAGATGTACATCCACTCACTGTACTATCATAATCATATCACATCGCGTCTTCATATCACCTCAGGAATCGCATTTGTTCTCACCATCTCAAATCTTTTGAGTTTGAGTCTTTCGCACATCAAATCACCTCAACTCGAATGTTTACCTTTCTCACTTTTATTTCATGAATGAAGTTGCTTGCTTAGTTTTATGGCTGCTGGCTTGTTGACTGACTGACATTGAAACTGATTGAGTGAACGCAGCAGAACTTAAGCAATGGATAACCACTTAACACTATGTATGCACTTAAGCTTCTTACCTATACAAGTACAATAGTAGGCAGCTATCATTTTCTATTACATTGAATTGAATCATTCTTGCTAAAAGTAGGTAAAATATACTTGCATATATTTTGACCTTCATTTTCATAACTGACAATGAGTGCAGGTCTGTCTGTCTTCCATTTCATTGAGAAATTCTGTATCTTCAGATGCAGATTCTTCGTAGCGTGATATCTATAAAAAGATATTCATGCAAAGTCCCTTGACTCAGGTCATTTCATTTAACTAGTTACCAAAAATAAGCACAGATATCTATGTTGTGTAGTTATACAGTGGGTTTTAAAACATTTACTGCATATATTGCGCTTAATGGAATTTAGCAGGTGTATTTATATAGATTGAGATTTCTTTGAAACTACTACAGAACTGAGTATCTCTGTCCAATTGCACCTTACAATTATTAAATTTTTACGATGAACATACGTAGCAGCAAAAAGGGTAATTTATATATTTACTTACAATAGCATGTAAATATAATTTTAATAAAAAATAAGTTTTTACAGACAACTTATGTATACTTAATAAATATATCAAACAAATGGCCTTAGAGTTTAGAGATAGTCCTTACGAGGTGGGATATGATATTCCCTATGAATAAATTACGTTTGTTTGCAAATGTTGAAGTAATTATACCTATTATATTCAGAATAATTGTCTTAATTGGGGTTAAGGGAATTGTATCATACATATTAGCATTAATATCAATCCAATCCAGCCAGATTTGCATAATATTCTCCAGCACTGACATTGATATAATGCATGGCTGTTTACAAATGATATGCAATATACATAAATGTAAGCGACACAACATTGTTGTATTATTTGTATGATTGGATTATGTGCTGGAGTTAGTCGTTAGTAGTGATTACCGATGTAAATGTATGTGGTGAATTTGAAAGGGGAAGATTACTTGGTAATCGTGATGATGTGGTTCGCTTCTCTTATAAAGGGGTTCTTCTGCATCATCTAATTTCCTTCCCATCCTCCAAAGCTCAAAAGATCACAGTATATGATTAGATTAAAAAGGACACCAGAATTGAATTCAATTGGATTCCACTTTGAGGGAGTTCGTTGGAGCGATGTGTTGTGAATTGAATAGTCAACTTAACTAAACTCAATTCACAATCAGCCACAAAGCATCTAATAAAACTATTCACAATATTCATATCCATTTAAATACGATTTCATATTGAAGATGCTGCTAAATATAAGTAATACTCAGAACTCAGAAGAACACACTTTTATAGAGATAGACTTATTTTTCATTTGCTATACGTGGTATACATTAATATAACACTTATTCTTATTAGCATTATATTGTAGTATTACAAATAATCTTACTGCACCAAGTTCGTTAGCTTCTTTTTGTGTTTCCTTTCAATTCAACTTACTTTTTTCAGTTTTTATTCATTTCTTTATACGCATAGAAAAATGTATGAATATTTTAATAACGATCGAATGAATAAATGTTAATATCCCATTGATCTGAGACACCATGAAACTAATTATATAAATGCGGTGCCTAAGCAATCGTCTTATATGGCGATAAATGTGCGTAATGCGTATGCAGTTCCTAAACGAGAGTTTCATAAATTGTGTAGGCAAGTAGATTATTTCCCATTTTGTCCAGAAGAGTAAAAATTCCATATTTCTTTGTAAAAAACCATAAATACTTTTCTTGTAGCTAATATAAAATCCACAAATGTCTAAAAATGTGTTAGCTACCACCTTAAGAAAAGCTGTAGAAATTCTGCACGTTTTGCAATAATATGTAAAGTGGTAGGTGATTTCCGTATATGCAATCGTCAATTTACAAAACTATAAGCGTAAGAATCTAATGAAATTAAAATAGCATTCATTTATAGTATATTGGATTTAGGTGCATTATTCATGGAAATCTCTTAATGTATGCCACATAGCAAAATATTGAGATTGTATTGTCAATAATTTGTGTATGTAGTACATACGTACCATTTATACTATTTAGTTACGGATTATGAGAGTTAATAAATTGATATAACTCCCTGCACGATAGCTTTAGATCTTGTTACATACATGTAAGTCTCCACTGTTAATGTTGGTAAGGCAGGATAAGCTACATAAGCGATTTCTTTGCCTTTTCTTATCACACTTGCCTAGACTTTCAATAGATCGTCTGAAACTCTGCACTGGACAAATAACTCGCTGATTCATGTTAATCCCATTCTCCTTACTTAACTTTCGACTACCTAAACTTTTGTTAAGCTACAAAAGAATACTCAATCTGCAGTCTTCAGCCACTGTTCCTTTCTTATTTACATTAGCTAGCCAAGATCTGTAAATATATATGTGATTAGGTTAGAGTTTAGGTTACAATGCGTTAACGAGCCACTGACTATTAATGTTATTGTGTTTGAGTGTGTCCTGCTCTGTTCTTTATAGAAATTGACTTGACTACTACAGATAAGAATGAAGCAGAAAATTCTAAAAATCACGTACACATGTTTTGAGTGAGATGTCTGTACTGTATAGCCATAAATAAAATGCTATGCTGTGTCAGCGTCTGGAAAATAATTTTTTACGTATGTACAATCAATAAGTGACTGGCTGATCGGGATTTTCTATTATTCATAGGTTTCGTCTTCAGAGATCAAGTTTAGTCCAAGTTCGGAGTTCAGACCAACAAGAACTACCAACACCAACATCTCGGAGCAAGACAAATTGGACCAAAGCTTTTCTGCTGGGATTATAAGGTAATGAAACCACAAGTCATTATTAAATCAATCTTTGTAAAATTTTGAATACGTTAAGGAAATTCAGTCAAGGGATTCAGATTTAGTTCTCCCCAAATAACATTTCTATACCAATAATTAGTTCAATATCTAATGGAAATAAAATAACACTTCATGTAGAATTGCATTAAAGCGTGGTATGGTAATGGTAGGTTGTTAATTCTTTAGTACGTCTGGTCTGCATTCAAAGGTTTACTTTCTCTGTTCCCTATATTTTTTTGCGTGTCTTTTCTGGAAGTTAATTAGTAATGAGCCTCTGCAAGGTACTATGTATTACTCACTAAAAGTATACCAGCAGAATACCTAGCTAATTACGCTAAAGAAGGCACATGTAGTATAAATATTAATATCTGTAAAAGTACATACATTATCTGACCCAAATACTAATTGAGAATCTTTTATTCACATGTTCTAGACTACTCCATTCAGAATGAATTTAGAATCACTGCCAAGAATTGATTATTGAGGGCTAACTATAACTAATGATGTAAAAAAGTAATGTATTCATGTAGTGTAAGTGTAACTAAGGAGCCATTAGCAATCAGCGTCCACTCAATATCGTTAAACTTTCACTGAAATCACAATGGACACTTATCTGTAGGTACGTTGAATTTAGCAGCACACATAGCAAAATGTAAGTAAGTATGTATTCATGAGCGACAGTGTAGTTAAGTCAGTTTAAGGAAGATACCTAAATATATAGGTGAATATCTTCATGAATTTTAATATCAGTTTAGGAACATGACATGAGGAATTTCCATACGGGCAAATGCCTAAAATCCAATCGGGGCAAGACAAGCGAAGCCCACAATTTTTTCAATATTTAGATCAAATATTTATCTCTATGTGAATTGTTTCAGCTAAAAGAGACGCAGATCTTTGCTAGCTTTTTCTACAATTGCATATCGACGTCAACTGCAACTGCAATTTGTTCAGAAAATTGATCCCGGATATGTAATCAGCTTTCCTTAATTATTTAGTTTAGGAAGAATAGTGTCATCTCCAGATCGAGGGGCAATGTGGGGGTTACATTTTAAGCGTAAATGGGAATTTTTTAAAAAGAACGACGTATTTGATGTACATAAGAGGTTAACAAAAAATTGAAACAATATCTCAATTAGAGTTTTAGGAGGGTTCTTGATGTTAGTTAGTTTTTTATGTGACGATTTTATTAGTTGAGATATGAGTTATAAATAAGAATATAAAGTGGCGGAGTTCTTTGGATTAAAAGTTGATTGTTCCGTGCGTAGAATGTATGTGGTAGGTTTATTGGACATTCGGCGATTAGAAATGTAGTTGAGATGTTGAGACGTTGACTTTGACTTGATTTGAGAAGAGTCAACTCTCCACGACTCTTCACGTTTCGTTGCGTCTATGAATTGGAAATGAAGTCATTGTAGCGTGGCCTGGCTTGGTCCTGGTCGTAGCCTAACCGTATATTTGGCTTCAGGTAGCTCATTCATGGCTGGCAGGTACTTTAGCCTTAATTCATACTACTTTACTTTTACTCCACTCACTTCTGCAGTAATAGTATTATGTACTTTACTGCTAAATAGAACCAAGCCAAGGCAAAGCCTAAGGTTTAAAAGGCACCTACAGATACTCCACGACTCTATCTACTTACGTGCAATATGAATAATATAATATACTTCGAGGACTTTCTGCCAACCACAAAACGAACTTACGTTACGGCAGTCCTTCACTTCAGATCAGTCCAACTCAAAGTCTTCAGGCTCCTTTCCCTCATTCACGTTGCGTTCGCATAACTTCAACGTTGCCTACAAATACACCACCAACACTTCACTTACTAAATCCCTCAGCCGATGCATCTTCATTCTTCACACAAATAACTGATTTTCTCATCTAAACTTATATTCACACAAATCCTACATGGAGAGCGTCTTCTTCTTTTCTCAAACATTTAAACCTCCAAAAGCATTTTCTCGTTTTACTTCTCCTTCTAAAATATTTGAGACGCTCTCTTGCATCTTAATTAATTTTTTATTCGTAGGTGCAAGGTTAAAAATTAATACCAAAAAATATGTAGCAAGGTGTAATACAATTTTACACACAATTTATGGATCCTATTCGTTTTATTTTAGGATAATAGGCGATGTGTCCACAAAACTGTGTTACCGTTCCGATGTTTCATTACAAATTGTGGAGAGATAATGATATTTATCTCTGTACCACATATTTCTCTGATTTAAATAATCATCTCTTCTTTTATAATGCACATACTTATTGTATTAAAGATGTATGAATTGTGTATTTTTCTTTGTAATTCCACATCACTTGTACTAGAGTACATATTCCAACTTATAGTTGTAATGAATGTCCTGCACATACTATTGTTTTCGTCACAAGGGATTTAAATTCAATAACTACTTAAATATGTAGGTTACTCTGCGGGGCAAGATCTCAGTTTATATTTATTCTTGCCTACTAACTACTATTAAGTATATATAAAGTCATTACTAGAACTTAACTAATTACAATTTACTTACTAATATTACATTTGATAGTGTAATAAGTAGACCATTGTGTACTGCTCTTCTCCTTTCTCTCATCTACAGAGTCTTTGTCAAGTACTTTCGATAGAGGGACATTATATATTATAAATATCTAGCTAGCACAGTTTTCCAGATTTAATAAACTCATTTTAGAAATTGGAAGTAGGAAGATGAAAGAAGGAACAAAAGAAGATGCGGTTCATTTCTGCTTTCCCTGCTTTCAGTGGAATTCCCACCATGGCCATAGACCGTGGGTAGGAGGATGATATTAAAACATGAGATTCACTTGACATAGTGAATATTTTGACAAGACAAGCGAATAGATACAAAGTACACAGACACCGACTGAACAAACAAACAAGTCACTAATATTTTGTGGCATGGCATGGCAGGGCAGGGCAACTAAAACTAAACTAGGCTCTTCACATCTCTCACAATATAAAATATAATGAAAAGGTGGCCAATGGAAGACAAACAAAGTAGGAGAGCCACAAGGGCCACACCGCAATCTAACAAAAACCGTAAATTTTAAAATAATCATAATTATCTTCGTCCCACATGAAGTTACATGTGTATTGTATAAAGTGATAGTTCGGTTTATTGGGTTTTAATTGTTTTTGAATAGAACAATTTATAAATACATACTTTCCCTCTTACATACTAGAAAATTTATTTTAAATAAATATTCCTCATTCCTCCTGCTTTAAGAGTCCAAGAATTTATTTTTGAGAATACGCTGCATAAATTTAGTCCTAAAGTCCTAAAGTATGAGTTGGTAGGTATAAGAGATGGAATTCGGTTAATCGTGGCGTCCGCAAAGCTCAATAAGTCAAAGGTAATAAGTATGCTTCCTTCCTTCTTCTCCGTAGATCTTCATTCTCATCCTGTCCTCGCCGTCTTTCCCGTTTCCCTTCATTATCTTTGTATATAGACAGACGAAATTGGATTCTCTCTGTCCTCATTGTGCAAATAATCCGCACGGCACTTACTTAGCTTTATTTTACATAAAGTCTCGTCCGCCTTCCTCCTAAATATCACGTCTGGTCTACCTATCTATTCTAGAATATCTATCATACACATATAATAATATATTATCCACTTACAATACATATAAAACCATAAAACTAAATACCTATACTATCTAATGGGAACTTGGTACAATTAGAAAAGCTTATATATAGCAAATAAATGAACTGAGACTAAGACTGTCAGTAGGTGGGTAGTAGTAGTGGGTATTAGATATTATGGCACTGCATATTACACAAAGAAATGTAATAATGCTTCATATAGGAAAATTCCTTAACCGCAGGAAACTATTACAAATTACACAGAACAGTATACAAATTATAAGTACAGTGCACCTACAGATGTGTAACATAATATCTAATGTACCTAAGAAAATAATATTATAATGTAGATTATATTATGTAATATTTATTTTTTACTTACTTCTAATACTTAGCTACTAGGTTTAGTATTGTAATGCAGTCTACCTTTCCCAAAGAGCAAGTGCAAGTGAAGTGACTTTAGTTTGCCAACAGGGAAATGATGTTTTCTGTCATTAGATATTCTCCCACTTGTACAGTAGAGAAGAGTAGAGCGTAGAACACACGGACATAATATATTATATCTTATAATGTTGATATATCTTGGAACAATGCAACGATGATATACTAGACTAAGATTCCGCATAAGAATTTGCATGTATAAGATATCTGCACATTATAGTTCATATATTATATCCGTCTGTCTGTTCTGTCTGCATACTTAGGAGCAAACATGATCTTGTAATTCAGTTGGTATTTCACGGAGAGAGCGTCGTTAGTTACTTAGCTTCCATTTTTATATTCCTCACACCCAACCAACCGATTACATTACGCTCCCCATCCATTACCTTACCTTTTTGTATTTCTTCGCCAGAAAATTACCGCCGGGCTTCTAGCTTTATATGACCAAAAAATTTATACATATCTGCATAGTTAAACTACTTTGCTTTGGTAGAAGGTATGAAGATGTAGGTATCTACTTTTATAATAGCTTAAGTATTAAGTATGTTCTCATAGTTCCTACGTTCATAGACGATCTTAAGAGTTTTTGGATTGAGAGTTGAAGCAGACTGCACTAACGGAACACGGACAAGTGCCTTGGCTTGGCTCTGATCTCAATTTGCACACCGAAGTCAAGTGAAGCCAAAGCCAACTCCGAACTCCCTCCATCTCAGTAGAAAAAGATCTGAAAGAAAGAGATGCAGGCTATTAGGTTAGGTACATACCTGCACCTACATAATATTATTAGTCATGGTGGTGCTACCTCTAAATACAATTACCTACATTAAGTAAACGAAAGAGAACCTTCTTAAATTAATTTTATAAGAATACGATAAATTTTTACCACAATTTCTTTTCAATAAAAATAAAATATTTTGTCTAGTAAAATGCTTTTTCCCATTTAAAATTTTCTCTAGCAATCATTGTCTCTATTTGTACAATTTTTGATGCTATTTATTTTATTTTTTGTTGAAGGGGGGGGGCATCTTCCAATTAAGCAATGCAATGTGGGTGATAGGTGGTGTAAATTAAATGTGCTGTAATTGCCAGTTATAGTAAAATAGTCTGTATATTTAGCAGTACGTTCGTAGAATGTATCTTGTGCCCAGTGTTTTTCATTATATTCTATATTATTATATTCTGGTTAAGTTAGTGCACGTGGCAAGGCAAAGGCAAATGTCGCAAGAATTCAGAATCAGCATCCTGGTGAATGAATAATAAATTATCATTAGCTATGTCTCCTTATAGATTGGAAATTCAACCCATTTTTCTCACAGGCAGACGTAGGTATGTATCTCAGTTATATTTGTCTGGGATATCTGGATCTCGATAAGTATCTTCCAGTTTATAAATATGTAATAATTTTTAGTTTCATCCCTCCTTAACTTATAGTCCACTAACTTGGACACCTACATATAAGTATGAGCGAAAACTGTATCGTAGGCTTTACATGTACAAATATAACATTTATTGTGGGCGTGGGTAGGGGGTAGTGGGTATCTATACTTATATGTAGACTTGTATGAAAATATGAAAATTGATTGACCAGATTTTTTTAACTATCCAGAATGATGTTTTTAATATGATATACTATTATACACTTGTAATTACTGAGGCCGAAAAACTAAATTAACATAAGGATGTAGGTGTGACTCTACGGTTTAATAATTTTGTGCAATTTCCATTCATTCCGCCTTCAAAGTCAAAAGTCAGGACACAAGTATGAATTATGCCTCGCAAAGAAATGTAATTGATGTAAGTTACTTTGACTTCTGCATATATATGAACATTCTTTGCAAACTCAAAATCTCCGGTCGCCCTTTGGGCTGCACACGTTTACACTATTTAGATTGCTGAAAGGAGTCAAATCTTCAGCAGGTGAATTTTCATGGTTCGCATAAACTTTTCTTCGAATGATCACATCACATACATCCCAGACTATTTAATTCACACACACGACATCGGCATGGGCTCATGTCATTTCTGTGAGAAAATAAAAATTAATGTAGTCCTTTAATGCTGTGTAGCCTAATCTAATTTGCAAATCTAACGGCCCAGTCACACTTCACATATACATTGACATTTTTGCAAGATCATAATATATTATCTATAGCAAAGAAATCCTAGCCCCAAGTAGAATCGCAACATTGCATAAATAGTTATTGTTTATGTCATTTGTATAGCTTTGAATTTTTTGTGGGACTCCTGTCGATCGGAGGGTGTATGAAATATACGTACATGTTTATGTCGTAGGCCCAGCCCTCTACTAGGTCCAGAAACCCACCCGCAGTATTTCTTATAACGTATTTTTTAAGGAGAATTAATCTAGCTATTACAATAAAATCGATACCTGACGGTATATTAATAACTCAATTCTATAAGAAATAAAAGTTTTCTGAAGAAATCTCCACTGTGAATGCCTTTAAGTGAAATTACGTAAAATTTTTAACCGAAAAGATACATCACTGAAAAGAGAAAAAAATTCTCTATCAAATCAGTTAATAGGTTATTAGCTGCTTTAGTTATTTTTAAATCTGTCAATAATGATAAGTGTGGACTCCCTGTGCCTGATAGGTCTACGACACATATATTATATAATGTAAGCATTCTTTTGTATCTGTGAGTATATTATGAGAATATATTCTGGAAATCAACTAGTAGATCGAGCAGGGAAGAAGGAAATCTTAGTGAGAATCTTTTCTAGAGTAAGTCTCCGGCTTTGTGATGTGAGAAGATGGGATTTTGCTGTGTGAGTGTTGTAAATGTAAGTGTAAGTACTAGCATTAAGTATGTGTGTGTGTGTAGGTAAGTGGAATATCACCTCATCTGAGCGATGCGTTGCGTTGCCCTTATGAGGTGCCATTGTAAATTGGCAATCAACTCTCTACGTGAGAATCATTCAAATATTCATGCAACGCTTCCCTTCCTTACACACACCACACTGGAGATATTGAAGGGAGGAAGATTCTGCTGGAAAATTCCAGATAGATAGATACTCTTCGATTCCTTACATGGATGCTTTAGGTTAGATTATTATTATGGCTGGAGGTATCTGTACGTACACTACTAACACATTCAAAGATGCCATTCTGCCCTAGCATCATCTTCAGGTACTTACGCTTCGTATTTAGATAACTACAATGTCAAAGGTTCAAGACGCTCAATACTAAAACTCCTCTCCCATCTTCACTTTCAATTCAAAGTCACAAGTGCCACGAGGAACACGTCTTTAAACATTTCTTAATGAATCCACGACTTTTCCAGAGCTTCTTGGCTAAAGGCATTTCCGTTTTTCCTTAGTGTACTGTAACAGACAGTTCCTAACTTCAGTTCAAGCTGAATAATCATCTTTCCTCCATCTGTCTGCATACCGATTTACTTAACTTCCTCCTTTTAACTAATGAAAGAATTAAATACTAGCATTATTATATAAGATACATGTTTAAGTGCATTATCTGTACTTAGAATTTAATTAATAAAACCTAGTATAAGTAAATGCCCTAACGTATTCATATGCAAGTCTTTAACATATTTATGCATTTTACATAATAGAAAATTAACTGAACTAGGTACTTAGCTTATTCACCAAGGCAGAGGCATGTATGTAATATGTATATATGTACTTAGGCTTGCATAATATTAAAGAGCCCATAATAATTACTGCTAAAAATGTGGAATGACGAAAGTCGCTTTGATCTGTGCCCTGAATGACTTTCCTTTTAAATTTTGAAGTATTAAGTGAACATCCTTTCCCTCCTACTCAAATCAGTTGAGTACATTCAAAACTTTTTCAAGTGCCACTGGAACATTTTTGAGAATCTGAAAGTGAAACAAGTTTCCTTTCATCCAGTTAGATTCCATGTAAGTAAGTACATATTATACAGGTAAATAGTTAGCAACAGTTTATAATCTCTTTCAGATTTTAGAGTGTAGGCATAATTAATGTCTTATAGAATATCATATTACTATATATGACTTAATCTATTAGAATGTCATACAACTACTACTATCTAGGTTACCTAAATAGGTGTATGTATGTGAAAATCAATATAAGTAACGTAGAACTAAAATTTCAATTATACTAGACGCAAGAAAACAGATATTTATAAAATACGCCTATGTACAGACATAATTCAATCTACTCTCACTGCCACAAAGTTTTTTTGCAATATCTGGCTAATAAATTGCGATTGTTAATTAAAGGACTCACTTAATGCACATACCGTAGATCATTTATGAGTATAAGTTCATTTTGAAAACACACCAAAAATTTGATCTACTTTTAAAGTGCTTACCTCTACTTAATAAAACGTTACGGATTTACTTTTTACCAAGTTTAATTTATAACAAAAAAGAAAGTTAAGAGTAAAATATGGCGATAGTGCAGAATATCTTTTTTTTGCTTAACCTGCTCTTACTAATCTTTAATAATTATTATGTAATCTCTATAGTTCTTTATTCAGTAGCTAGCTTTTCCATTATTGCTTCATATCGGTATAGAAATTGTCTCAAATTATATTTCTGAAAATTGTATTCGTGTTACTTTCTTAGTAATATATTTAGTAAGTACTAACACATTGAAAGGAAATCTACAATACATACATGTATTGAGTGGGTGTATTGTATTCTACATAACAATTTCGTTAAGTAAGAGACGGTTGTTAGGTTGTAAATAGTCATCGCCAGAAAGAATGAGTAGGTAAGTCGTAAGTCCGTAATATTTGAAGATTGCTATTGCTGCAGCTCTTTCGTGTTCTGTTGTCTTTTTCTCTCTCTGAAAGTCTGTCTGACAGAGTTTGCTTGCGTTTCTTTCCAGTTTTTATTCTTTTTTCGTAAGGCAGAGAAGCAGGGAAGTATAGGACTGGAGTCAGAGTTGAGTCTCATTCATTGTGTGCTTGAATGCCGAGTAAAAAGCCGCCGACCGAACACAGTTGACTACTAATGACTCTCAGCACTATACATTCCCTATTTTTTCGCTCCTCTCTTGTTTTTCTACTAAATATAAGAGAGAAAACGAGTCCCCTTCACTTTACTTACTTACTATTACTTACTTAAAGTCAAACGAAAGGAAGTCAAAGGCAGGCAAGCCAGAGTGGAGTAGAGGAGGGCAACAGCAAAGGAAAAAGTGAGTGATGCAGGCAAGGAAGTCAATAGTCTCTCCATGGAAATGAGGAATTGTCTTATTCTTCTTCCTTGTGGGACTGCACTCTAAATGTGTAATCAAATTTTTAGACTTTCTCCCTCCTTCCGTATGCCTACCTATACCTATCTCTATAAATGATCGAATTATAGATGAAATATTACCACACACTAAAAATATTCTAAAAATTTCCCTCTGTATTGTAGGAAATACAGACTTTACATGTTATTCAACGTTTGCAGAAACCCAAAAGCTGTACAAAAATCAAGGGAGGAGAGTTTCTGCAAAAACTCTTTTTTTCTTAAACAAATTTTAAGGTGGGGATTTTTAGGAATAAAATATTAATGTGTCCCTTAAAATGACATTATCTTTATTATTATTAGTGTATGACCCCTTTGCCATCTTCCAGCAGATTTCTTTTGGCTCTTTAGCTGATAGTTATGTATGTATGTATGTATTTGTGATGTGGTAGTGGTGGGGAGTGCCAGACCAGGCCAAGGCGGAGGATGTGATGGCAAAAGAATTCGAATCTTTTACTTTTCTTGGCTTTTCTTTTGCTAGAGTATGGTTCTTGTTCTCTTTGGCGTGGACTGGCATCGTCTGGCTTTGAATATGATTGCTTCGTTCGTCTTTTATTTTATGTTAGGCAGCCAGTATTAGTACATAGCTCTTTCCTTTCTGATTCTTCAACATCCTATTTACTACAGAACTACAGTACACTACACTCCAGCCTACAATAGCTACTCCTTCAATCTCATCATCATTTTCTTCATCTGTTTTGTTTTCCTCAAGTTTTCCTATTTAGCATTAACTCGTCAGTTGTGCTCGCCCTTCTTCTCTTCTTCTTCTTCAACTTCTCCCATTTCTTCAGTTTGCTTTTCTTTTATTTTCTTTGGCATGCCATCCTCTCCTTTCCCTTACTAAGCAACTCTTTACAACTCCGACTTGACCATTTCTTCTTCCATTCATAAACCCACTTGCTCTCCAGCCTTATTTAGCTTCCCATATTATACATACATTACCTAAATTGGTACAATATAGTTAAATAATATATAACATACTTTTAGTTACCAAACTAAATCACCTACCTACAAATACGTAGGTGTTTTCTAGAGGAGGGCTTTTACATAAAATACTAAAACCGTATTTTAGACGGCATATCAAAACCACAAATAGCGTATACAGTACTCAAGTTTACTTTCAGTTTCAATTAAAAGGTTATCAATTAATTTTAAATAGAGGACAATTAAAGTTAATAAATAGGTACATTATACTAATATATAAATCTTATGTAAATATAGAACAAATTTTTACAAAAAACAAAAACTTCAATGTGACAGAAATGGATACGGTTTTATCTTATGGTCGTGCTCTATTAGAATACGAAGAGAACACAGATGCTTGGAGGACAATTATATTTTTAATGCATATATCGTACTCCCTACTCTCTAAGCAATATTGCAATACAATACATAATATATTTGCAATATAATTACACTCGAAGATAATATTCCACACTAATGTCCGTCATTCATTGTCAGATAACTATAGCTATAGCATAGCACACGGGATAAAAAGAAAATACAACAAACGTCTTCTTTAAATAATGCTAGCATAAGTACTTTACATAAAATAATATTGCGTAGAGGTATTTACGTGAACGTATAATAGTTTCGTGAACTTAAAATTCAATCCAGACTTATATATTATGTAGCTATTCTAAGTAAATATGTATACAGGATTTTATGAATTGCAGTGTTTGTTGCATATAAATACCTGCCTATATATATACTCATAGTAAGTCTTCTTACGCCTACTTCTCCTTCAGTTCTAGCGTTCTAATCTTCTTTAGAGTCTTTAGGACGACCTAGAGTCGAATACTTTGATCGTTTCTGTACTTTTCCCAAGGCAGGCCAAAGCCAAAGCAAGTCTCACCCACATTCACATTAAACCAAAGCAAAGCAGAGACAAATTACACAGACCCAAGCCAAATGAACTATTTAGCTACCTAAACTATGATATTCTATATATTGTACTAGTATAACTGCACTACAATACAATGGCAATGCCTTCTCTCTTTTTCGTTTCAAGTTCTAAACACATTTCAGACTTTTCCTCCACTAATGAGTTTCAAATGTGGCAAAAAGTCATTAATGCTCCTTTGTTTTTCGTTTCCCATCACTCTGAT
Source organism: Tomocerus mixtus (assembly GCA_034694165.1). Classification (NCBI taxonomy): domain Eukaryota; kingdom Metazoa; phylum Arthropoda; class Collembola; order Entomobryomorpha; family Tomoceridae; genus Tomocerus; species Tomocerus mixtus. Next base: position 26,166 of record JAQFYC010000255.1, read on the forward strand.
ATAATAAAATGGTTATTATTCACATCTATTTCAATTAACTTTCTCACATTTCCCACCGTCTTCATAAAAAGTATATTTTAAAGCATGTATCATAAACTTAATATTTCCTGAAGAGATTTATTATTATTTTACTACAATTTTATAATAATATTTCCTTTTCCCCACTTTCCATTCGTAAAATAATTGTAGACTAAATATTCACATTTCGTAGTAGGTAACAATCAATAATTTGAGTGTGTTTGTATTATAAGATATACTGTGATGCCCAAATGGTTGGAAAATCCGATTCTGGTGTTCATTACAGATCACACGGATGCATAGGACGGGAAAGCTCATAGAAATGGAATGGGATGCACCAATGCACTCGGCATGTGTGCACTCTCTTTGATTTATTCTTCTGCCCCCAGCCCACACAAGTCATTAGATCATTCTCCTAAAATACCAAAATTCTCTTGAATACATTCCTACATATCAAAAACATCACTCACTTTGATTTGATAGGTTATAATACGGTTTATATGAAATAATATTTCCTTCTTAAGCGTTTTCAGTTTTTTAAAAAGGTTTTGTAGGTAGAACAGAGTTAAAAAAGAAATGATTGCAGTCTTTGCAGTGCAATCAGTCAAATCAAAGAAAACGAGTGATCTACGAGTCGGCATTTCTTAAAAGGTGAAATACATTATATATGTACATACACATTATCTGCTCAAGCAAACTATTTATTATAATAACTACATAGAGATCGTACCTATGGTTATGTTGTGGTACGTGTGGATCATTTGTACGAAAAGTATGAATGATTATGGTATAACTATTAATCCTAAGTACTTCTATTTCTTCTGTGATGTAATATATCGCTAGCAGCTTAGTTTCTTCAACAGTATATTATATTTACTTACGATCATTAACTTAACTGCACATCGCCATTAAGCTGAATGGATTAGAACAACAACCACACCACCTTAGAGTAATGAACAAATAAATCAAGTTTCCTTAAACCTAATGCTAGTACTAAGTAGGCACCTTGATATGATAATGATAATGACTCTACTACTCTTATCACTGCTATAAAACAAACTTTTTCATCTTTTCATGGCTTTTGCCATCTTTTTATTCACCTTAAATTTCATCCGTAGGATTATAACGCAATAATTGCTTGTCATACGAACGTCGACGTGCACTTTATTCTTCCAGCTCTATATATCTCACAAATAAAAAACCGTTCAGTCTGTACTTGCCAGCAACATAATTTTTATAGGTTTTGGAAATTTTATAACCAAAGTTTGCAAATTTTGGAATTTGTGGTTTAAAGAATTTTTAAGTGATTTATTACAATATGGAGAATCTTGAGACTTTTTATACCTAAATACAGTACAGCCAACAATTTGCATAGTATCCCTGATGGTAAAATCTAAAATATAACAAATAAGTGGAACAGCAGTAACAGTATTAGGGTTAATTTCAAAAAATGTTCAATAATAAAAAGTAGTTCCTTATACTTTTTCCTAAAACGCTTTTGTGAATTTTTCCCCTTAAGTACAAATGGTAGAGTAATTAGGGAAAATTCAATTTTTCTTAATCGTTTCTCCCTTTGTTATTCAAAAATACAAACTTTCCCTACTTTTCTTTTCTTTTCATGACTTTCTTTTCAGGAATACTATGTACTACTATTTCCATTGCGTACAAAATCCAAGCAAATTGCTCATATTGTTCTGTATATAGATATTTCAATTGATTCTAATATCTAATAATAGATAATTATATGTATATTGTGTAGTGCTTTGATATGGTATGGTATTCTGAAATGATAGTAGTGGTACGATAGCTAATCTCTCTGATATTATAATAATGTTAAGTGCATAAGTTGGGCTCTTTGGTTGTGCGGAATTGTCACTTGCATGGGCTTTTGTTGAAAGTGGCGAAGATTTTCTTTGTGTTTCTCTCATTAGTCGGCCGAGATAGCCGGCCATATTATTCTCTCTCATTGCATTCTCCTCTATTGTAAAGTGTCTTCCGTTTCCCTCACTCTTTGATTGTGTGTGACCAAAAGGCAGGCACGGGCGACTCATCTCTTCCCATCCTCTCAACTGAGGTTTCAACTTCAACTCTGATGTGATGGCAAATTAGGCTCCATTCCAAAATATCTCTTTGCTTAGCTATATGTACTATATGTATATAAGTATTACTTATGTAGATAGAAAATGGTTGGCTTGGCTGCTTCCATAGTTCTGTTCTGGTTCCTAGTTCCACCACTTTTACTTAAGTAAGCAATTCTACTCCACAACATTGCACTCACCGCCAAGCCAAAGATATAATCACTACAATTCACTACACTACACATAAAACCGCAATACAGAATACAGATACACGATACCACCACCATACATACCATAATACAAATACAATATACCTGCCTAACAATAAAGTGCCTATATAAGTACCAACTTTAACTAACGTAATATCTATAAGGAAAATAAAGACATCTCCAGACTCTACTCAACTGAACCCAACTCATTCTTTCCTCATCTCGACGAATTAAGGAAGAACTCCTAGTGCACTATGAACATCCTCTCTCTCCACTTAAACTCTCTTAAACAATCTTTTGTTCTCCTTATAGAAAGTAATAGCTCACATTTTCTAAAGATAGTACGACCGAACTATGTTATACGGTTATACAGTACAGTACAGTACACTAAAAATTTTAGTAGGTACACTTAACTAAGCACCTAATAACTAAAGTAGTTGTAGTTGGTCTGCTCTGCTATGCGCATCAAGGAATTATGGAATCCATATGCAAAGTTAAAGTACTCTGATGCGATGTGATGATAATATTATATCTTAAGTAAAACTTCCAAAATCTTTGCTCCAAGCTAAGTAGCTTCGTTTTATAGTTAGTTGTATCGTTAGCAATCCAAAGGAAAAGTTAGGATTCCTTGCACTTCATAAGCTTTCATCATATTATACTCTAGCAAATATATCTATCAGGATACATATTTACTTACCTGACTGTCTAGAAAAAGTTATAATTCTTGTACAAAGTCCTTTCTTCCTTTAGTAATTACATTTTAAAATACCAAGCTAAACAAATCCTCACTCAGTTAATGTATTTATGTACTTAGTAAATCTAGTTCTACTATAATATTATATATTATCTATGTTTCTATAGTATATAGCCTCTAGAAATATATTATGTCCGTTGATTTTTTTGCAATTACCTATAAGTAGTATTTTGGTAGCTACTTCAAGATCACAAATATAGTTCCGAGTTCAGAAGTACATTTTCGTTTTTCTACTATGCATTATAATACCTTAAGGTAGTTAGCATCTTTCAGGTATATAACATCTTGTAGCCTTACGAGTAGTTTTTTATGCAAATACAGTTTCTTCAGAACTTTCGAGTAACTTTTTAATGCAAATTGTATCAATTATAATTTCTGGAGGGTATACATTATGTAAACCATAATGTTAACGAGATTAATAGTTTTTGTACTTTGGTATGTGTAGTTAAATGTGTGTAGCAAAATGGTAGGAGTGCAAATCGATGTTTGAGTGTGTTGTAAGAGATTCAACACGAATTACTCGTTTGGTGGTCACGACATGGTTTTTCTATTGTAACATATTGTAGTCCTGACTCTGACATGACATGTCATGTTATGTTGTTCTATGTATTTACTTGTTAGCATTGACATTGATGTCTAGGGATTGTGAATTGGACAGAACAAGAGCAATACAGATACTACCTACTATAACAGTAAAATTACTTGCATATCTTTATCTCTATCTTTATAGGAATACATATTTAAGTCAGTGTGTGTATGTACACCAAGGTGTTTATGTGCATATTGTATAGGAATAGAAATACCGAAGATAAATAGTTGGATTGTATTATTGTTGGTATGCACGTGTATCTTTAGTGATCTGAAATTAACTAAGAAGTCCGCTGTCTACTCTTGTTTTGTTTTCTCTTCTTCTCATTTTATATTAGATGACAGTTTTCATTCTTTGACTTGACTTCCCGTCTCTTTACATACTTTATTGCTCTCTGGTGCTCTGCTCTGCCCTGCCTCTTTGTTTTTCTCATTGCATTGCCAATGGATAAGCAAAATAGACAAGGATCAGATGAGATGTTAACAGTTGCTCTTCAACATTCAATTCCTGATTGATTTTTGACAGAGAAACAAAGATTCACTCTTGCCCTTGTCTCGTCTTGTCTGCCTTCTCTAGTGGCAAGGCAACTCTCTATCTTAATCAGAAATTGTAATATAGGGCGATCTTTTCTTTTGTTTTAGTTATACAGTACAAAATTCTATACTTATTGGCAGATATGCCTTTGCCTTTATGTTTCCCATTATTAGCATTTGGCTCGTCCTTAGTCAAAGAGTGTAAGAATGTGACCATTTTCAGGGTGATCTGATTTTTTGAGTGTACAAGCACTTCTGCAACAAATTTTACGTAATTGTTTATAAAGACAATTAGTTCGTTAATTTAGTAAAATAATAAATATTATATGGCTAAACAGAGCTAATTAATACGACATAACTCCAACATCAGCATAGAAGCATTCTGGATAAGGAAAGGGATATATTCCATCCCGGAAGGGAATCTAATTAGTAGGTCGTAAGATGCTCAGCTTATTAGAGTACTAATAGGAGTTTTGTAAGTAAGTAGCTCATCGGAACTGGCATGAGAAATATCTTAACTCCAGTCCAAGGCTCAAGAATTAATTAGCAAATGTATAAGTAGAGCGCAGCGACTGTAGTGTGGGACATGTGTACAAAGATAAGCGAAAATAATGAATTATTACATAGATGGGAGCTGCTATGTATTTAGGAGCTCTAATTAAGTATCTGTTAGTTATTTTATTAGCAGTAAGGATAATGATGTAAGTACTTATTAGTTTAACTATTGTCTAGCATCTTGCGATATGTATTAAATAATACTGTGTCCCTATATGGTAAATAAATGAGTGTCTATGTACAACGTACATGTTAAGAAAAGAATGAGTTTAGAGATAATAGAGAAGGGAAACTGGTGTAATCGAATTAGTAAAGTGGCAGAAGAAAGGGGTGAAACACGAACATGTGCCATTGCCATTAGACTAGAATGTAATAAAGGCCTGGAAGACACTCCAGACGAAGTCAGTCAAGTCAAGGCAGATCAGAGAGAAGAACTGCAGACGAGAACGACAACGAGACAGCCACAATACACTACAATATACATACACTGTACAAAAGTGATCTACTTAAGTTAAGTTTCGGTGCATTTATATACAAAGCGTAATAATATTACTAAAAAGGGAAACCTTATATCATTATATTTTATATAGGTTGTATCTGTAGAGTAGACGAGACAAGGGAAGACACGCATGAATGAATATCGTCCTTAGTTAGTTAATAATATAAATTCCTTTAACAAAGTCACCATACGTATACGCACATGCACATAATCGTACTATCTATACATGTACATACTGTACTTCCTACATGCAAGTTAGTACTTTGAACGTTTCAACATCAACTGTTCTGTACTTATTAACTTTGTGCCGTAGTGAAGTGAAAGCAAACGACTAAAATGTCATTATCATGGGATATAATGGTACATTTATAAGTGTAATGTAGCAAACACTATAATAGTACTTATTGTTAGGGATGTTGACTACAAGTATAGAAACTACAATACAAAATAGTGACTTTCCACGTGTATGTATTCAATACTTTAATAGTAATGTGATTTTTCGTGGTTTTTGGTCTCTAGCCGAATATATGATGTTTTATATTGTGCTTGAGCGTCCAGATATATTAATAAATGTGAATAGCTTCTATCTTCTAATATACTTAGTTAGTATGTACATGTGTATGTAGATATTAGATATATAAGTATATTAGCAGGAAGGAGAGGGAGTATAGATATTAGTTAGTAAAGTATGATGTGATGTGATGTTATGTGATGGGAGAAACAGGGAAAGGGACTCCTCATATTATTATTCGAGTTATCGATTGGCCATTGAATTGTTTGCGTTGATATTTCAGGAGGGAAGTGAAGTCAAACGGGAGAAAGTCAAATCTGGCCAAAAGGACAGAAGAGGACAAGAGAAGACGGGAACCAGAAGCCGCAGAACCGAAGGAAACCGCAAGAACAGAACTCAGTCCTGTCGTTCGTGGCTTGGCTTCAGGGAAGTACACAGACGAAAAGAACAAGCCGGTTTATATCCAACAGAAATCCAAGTAGAGTCGACAGTCGACAGAAAAACTGTTCCCAGTGCAGACACGACACAAACCGTATGCTCTGCCCTCCTTTCCATCTCATCTCACTCCCAACTCAAACACAACCAACTTATACCCACCTTCTTCATCTCTGCCACTTTTTATCTCTCGTCTTCCAAACAATTTCCCCGAGTTTTGCATAAAAATCGGGAAACTAAAATTTTCGTGAGAAAAGAAACTAAACTCGATTCGGAGCACAATACCTCAATCTGAACAACAATGTTTGCAAAATTATCCATTCATAAATAGAACAAACTTGTAATATTATTTTGGAATAGATCAACGAAAAAGAATACAGAAAGAAACTTGCAAATCTAGTGGGAGTGAAAGTTCAAAGTATAACGAAAAAAAGAAAATGTTTTTCATTGACTTGAGTTGGGATTTGATATCAAAAGAAATTATATAGCAATTCACAATTGAAATAGATATATGTGTATACCAATGAGTGTTTCTATTATAAGAGGTAATTGACATTTGGTATAATTATGTATAAATAAACGTGTGGAGAAGGGATAAGTTAATTCAGTCCCCTCGCACTCACACTCAACATCAGCCATCAGCGCATTAGCTAAACCACCAAAATATACATCAAGGAGCAAACTGAGAGAACAGAACACAAGTGAAAACACGTTGCGTTGAGAAAAGCTACTTTCACCGCAACGTTCAGCAACACATCAGATTCATTCTGACTCTGAGAGGAGAAAGATCTATCCGTCTATATTCTTCATCCTCCTGCAGATTCACGTAGGATAGTGCGATAACTGCGAGTTGAGTGAAAGTTAGGGAAAGCAGACTGGACGGGAAATTTTATATTATTTTTCATTGTATGTAGAATTCAAAAAATACTTTCTTCGAATTAATTTTTATTCGGATGGTGAGAGAATCAGAATCAGAATGGAAGTGGAGCGTTCCATTTTGAATGGACTCTTGTGCAGTTTCACCAGAAGAAAAAAATAATTGTCATTTCACTTGTCTTGATCTTGACTTGATTACTCAACGAGCAGCAGCTTTTAGACATCCTTAAGTGTAGCTCTCTTCAGGAGAAAGGAGGCACGAAGACACAGCCAAGGAAAACAACTTTCACCGTGCAATTGAGTGAAAGGAAAATGCAGATTCAAGTCATGGAGAGTCGCAGTCCGCTTTTTCAACCGACACTCTTTGTTCCTCATCGACGGTTCTATTTCGCCCGCTCTCTCAACACCAGACGCAGATTCTGCAAAAAATTACTTCAGGTTCAAACACTTTAATATATAAGGCATACATGTATTATAATTAATCCTGCATCAAAATCTCATTTTTACACTTTCAGAGCTTGTAGCGTATTATTTTAAACAATTTTTAGGGAAAATGTAGCATTTTGGAAAGATTGAGATGATATCTTAATTATGTCATTATGCATTTATGCAAGTTATATATATTATGTTAAAATAAAGTCTCTATTCTTATCTCTATAGAAAATATTTTTATGTATACAGTTTTATGTTACTCACTTTATAAAGGCTGTAATGAAAATATTCAAATAATAGATAGAAAGCGAGAAATTGCGAATTTAATTGATGAAAAGTCAAAGCCAAATGTTGATACAATTAAATTTTCCCTTTTGTTTTGAACTATGGTAAATATAGTACCTGTATACAATGCAAATATTTTCGCAACTTGACTTGACAAAGCAAAATAGAGTAAACAATTTATTTGATTTGGCTAGCCAAACCACAAACAATTTGGTTTTGACTTTTGTATTTTGAGACAACAGCCCAACGGAACTCGAGTACATTTAGTAGCTATATAAGTATGGTATAGGAGAACTATAGTAATTGTTTTGTCAAGATGAATTCTTCTATTTCGTGATGGTTTGCGTGTCTCTGTCTAATTTATTTTCCGTGATGTTGAAGTCTGTCAATAAGTGAAATGAGAGTTTGTTGTTTTTGCTCGCGATTATTGGCTGGCAATTTTCTATCCTCTATAGCACTATGTCCTTTCTAACATTCTAACCTTGGTTGTCAATTATTGTTTGTATGTACAGGGCGTTGTTGTGATGATCCTTCTCGTTACCATTGGAATCAATGTGGTCTTCATTATGGAAACTGGACGGCGACTCAAGTTCCAGCAACAGCAACTTGAGCAGCAATACTCCCAATTTCTTCCCACAGCTGTTGCTGCTGTCTCTGGTGAGTTTCATTGCATTCCCAACTTTCACAAACTTATCACTATCCCTATCAGTATCACTATTAGACTATTAGACTATTACTATTAGTGAAAGCAAAGGCACATGGTACCTAAATAAATATAATACTTACCTAGGTATACTATGTACTATATAAAAATACCCGGGAGTTTTTTCCTTTCTATCCTTTCTCCACTCGTCTCACTTGGGTTCCTCTAACGAGAGTAACAATAAGTAAGTCTAGTCTTCTTTTCACTAGACTTGAGCGACTTAACTTCGTCGAGAAATAGCTTTTCTCCTCAAATAGCTTTACAAAACATTTTCTTTGGAAACACTAACTCTTTACTGTTCTATACTCTCTAACTGGATCAAAATACAAAAAGTCCTAGCTACTCAAGTCACATACAGCATGTCTTTAGTTGGATGTACGTATGTACATTACCTAATCTAACCTATCATGTCGTCATCAACTGATAGTACAATATATATTATAAATATCATTGCTGCCTAAGCTACGTTTACAATTTACAAAAGTTGTACTATTTGTAGTACATCATCTTAAGTAGTACACGTAGGGAGATTGTTTCTTTGGAATCCCTTAAGAAATAAAAATGCTAACAAAATAAGCAAATTACATTTTACAAGCACATATTATACACACAGAGTAGAAAAGGTAGACAGAATTCGAATGTCAAGGCTTATAATATGCTGATGAGCCAACTTACCATATTTACTATGTACAATGTACGTACTAAATGAATACTACTAGTTGCACAAGAATATTTTATTCTTGTTGTTTTTTAATGTAAATGAAAAAATGCATCTTCATATTACTTTGTACCTACAAATTAATTCTTGAGCATATTACTAACCTAAACATTAGAGGGAAAATTAGTAATCTAATAAAATTGGTAATACAATTTGTATCTACTAAAGATATATTTATACAATTGTTTAATTTATTTCCTTTTCTAAATGTGGCGTCCAGATCAAGCAAATGTGCTAAAGGCAAGCCAGGACTAAATTACTTCCCCAATATATTAATTGGGTATCTACCTTTGTACCAGTATGCACTTTGTATGTGAATGCATTTCAGGATACTTATTAGTAAATATATAGGTCAGATAAGATAGGTCCCTATTAGTGCTCACAGAAGAGATGGGTATTTCGGAAAAGAATTTAAATTAACAACATTTTACTAAAGATTTTAAATATTTTTTATTAAAGCTAGTAACATCGTACAAAACCTGGATAAAATCATTGTAGTAGTTGTATGTAGTACATATACTGACAAAGGATATATAAATTCTTTGTCAATAGGATTTTTGATGAAATAAGAATGGGCCATTGGAGTATTTATATTTTTTGAATTATCGCAAATTAATCTTGTGGAGCAATCGTGTGGAATCGGTGTGGTCTAATAATTTAGTAGAACTTGATGATACTAACGAAACTGGAAAACTATCATTGCAGATGTGTGTAGAGTGTAGATTGCCGTAGATTTAATAGATAATAACTGCCTATTATAAAAATACTTTATTTATGTACCAAGATGACATATAATAACACAAAAATGAAACATGAGTAAATACTTGAAGCAAAAGCAACATTGTTCACCGTTATGTAGAAATTATTTGAAGAGGAATGTGTTTGAAATTCTATAATTGTGCTTATTCCCGAATATCACTAAAAATGAAGTGCAAATGAACAGTTTAGTAGCATAGGATGTAGCTGAAGTTCTAGTAATATACAACACACTTGAAAGTGTGCTATTGTGTAACTAAAGTATAACAATTTGTAAAAGTAATCAAATGATTCCTACCTAGATAAGCCATAGACCAGGCTAGACCAACTCATAAATTACGTTGACTTGTGACAAGTTCATTCCCTTGTCGTGTGCTGCTCCTTTTTTCGTACAATAAACTTGTCACGTTTCTCTCTTAACCCCTTTGAAATTTGCATCGCATTACTATAACTATTTAGATAAAGGGCTTTGTACATACATACATAAATATGTACATTTTTACATGCAATAATTTTTTAATCCTCCAGAACAAAACAAGAATTGTCCAGTCCAGCTTACATTTACATTCACACTATAATATTTTCTTTTATTACAGGTACTTGCTATATGAAAGATTCATTCATTATGGAAATAAATACATTTCATGTACTTTACATCGAAATAGATTCTAATAAATAATGATTTAAGAAAGGAGAATAAGTAATAGTAAGCAGTGTATTTATAATAGGTAATAGTCGATGCATACAAGATAAAGTCTATTGAGAAGTGGCAGAAATTCTTAAAAGAGATTTAGTTTGTCTCTTGGCTTTAGAAATGGCAAAGGGCGGTGGAATTGCTTAATAACTAGTAAATGAGTGTTGTATGGCACGGAATCTAAATTTTTTCCTTTGGGTTTGGAAAGGAATTCTCTTTGTGAATGACTAATGACCAACAATAGGTAAAGAAGAGGAATGAATACACAAATCACCTTTAGAAAAGGCTTAATGGGATAGGAAAAGCAAAGTGTATTAGGGAAATGAAGAGAAATGCGCCTTTCAAAGAAACCCTTTACGATTTGTCAGCCCATCTTGTAATCTTAAATGTGTTGGCTGAACAATGTTTAACAAGCGTTACAGGTGAATGATAAATTATGAATAACATCTTCTCTTTTCTTATCTTCATCTTTTCTATACCCATACACACACTACACAAATACATTAATACATTTTACAAGCACATTATACACACAGAGTAGAAAAGGTAGACAGAATTCGAATGTCAAGGCTTATAATATGCTGATGAGCCAACTTACCATAATATTATTGCTATGTACAATGTATGTACTAAATGAATACTACTAGTTGCACAAGAATATTTTATTCTTGTGTGGGTGATTGTTAATGTAAATGAAAAAGTGCATCTTAAAGATTCTTAATATTACTTTGTACCTAATTCCCATGCAAAACTAAAACAATGTTCACAATATGTGCGATTCTTCTGTATATACATAAGTATTTATCTAACAGAGAAATATTAGCATGCTGTACAGTACACCTACACTTATTTTCAGGGGGTGCAAGTTCAAAGTTCAAAGTATTAGTTTATGCCTCGATAAACATCGTATTTTTTTCTCCCCGTATTAGTATTCCCTAATATTTAACATTTAAGGAAAAAGTTTTAGTAAAGTTTTATATACAATTTTGTATCACCAGACATATACAGCATAAATAAATACAAAGCGCCATTTGATATTTTTTAATTGTGAATAATTAAATTAGAAATTTAAAATAATTAGGTATACAAGAATACATACTATTTAGGCACCCCATGCAATTAATTAAATACATAACTGATAACTCTAACTCAATACGCGACAAGAGTGATTTACGTGACTTACTAGTACTAGTAAATACCGCCAATTGGAATTGTTGGCACACCACTGATGTTTTTTCACTTAACGGATAATATTTTTATTTTTACAATTTTCTTTGTTGATTGTCATTGCAGGTTCTGAAGAATGGTGGAAAGGTCGCTGGAAAGGAGAAAGAAGAGAGTTTCTTCAAGGAGATTCGCCAAATGTGCACAATAGTCCAAGATTTTTAACAATCGAAGTGAAATCCAGTCAGTCCAAAGTTGCAGTCACCGTTGACGGTGCCACAGTAAGTTCTTACTACTTATTTGAACTCTAAATCTTATTAGTAAGTCCTTCAAAGAAATATTTTTTACAGACAGCACCGTAAAAGTAGGCATTCATTAGGTATCGTCGTAAACCTAATTTATTTATATCCTTGAGTGACTTGATCTACAGTTACCGTGCCACAATGAGTATTGTAAGTACAAACAACAAATACAGCATGCAAAAATGTTCATATAATTATATATAAATATACTAACTCTTAATCATTTGGTATATTTCTATGATGTTATAACTAATATTGGTTTTTAGAACACAGAATCCGCTAAAGATTTTTTCCTTACAAAAGCTTCATTCATAAGTATAAAGTATATGTAGTAGAACTACATTATATGGCATAGGAAGGGACAAACAATTACTTTTTTCTACTTGAGTTAATAAAATCTAGCCGTTTTAATTGTATTGGGATTGTATTGTAAAAATAACTATTTGAGTCACGGAAAAGCTTAACCTAAATTGCAATTCTTTAATGGCTTTTTACTGATCACCAAGTTATTGTAATCTGCAATTAGGGATAAACAGTTTCGGTCTGACTCAAATCCTCGGGCAAAAACGCTTAATTGTGGATGTTCGTCTGTCCTTAAGTAGCGTACGTAGTTCATTCCTTTGATTTGTTATATTTGTATTGGCATAGACCCATTACTTATGATTATGATTATATTACCCTATATATAATATTTTGACCACAATAATTATGTATTCTATGGGCTTGACCAGGCATGTAAGCACTATAGAAACTGTAATAGTTACCATTGTGCAATTATTTGTATGCAAAGGCTATCAGCAACATAAATCCAATATTAATAGTATGATTCCAGTACAGTTCAGTTCAGTAATATTATTATTATTATAGTATCAAGTATCTATTGTATGTATGCATATGCATCACTAAAAGTACATTTTACGAGTATTACTAATTCTACAGTAAAACTTCATATTCCTTATTATTATTGTAAAAATGTAACATAGAGATTGTCCTTTAGCATTTATTTCTTTTATCTTCGTCATTATTAATTTTGTGACCCAAATCTCGTGCCTGTATCGAGACAAAAGAATTGGGTAGCTTTTAGCAGAACTATATTGATATATTTTACCGAAATCTTATGAAGTATTGTTATTTTTCACGTAGGTATTCCAATTCCAGTATTATCGTCCTTCCTTTAATCTTAAATATTATGTTGTATCTTAAATATGTAGACACCTTCTTGCAGAACCTGTAATCATATAATAATAATATAAAAATGCAACCAAGCAATGTTTGTATCATCTATTGCTCATTAATACCTTGTCCTATATTATTTTTGCTAGCAATTCCACTGATTTTCTTGAAAAGACGAGCTCCTATAAAAGATAGGAAACTAGGAAACATGTTGAGTGGATTGGATTCAATTGAACTATCAACATGGGATCTTGAGATCTTGCTGCTCCGTCTGTTTTACTTTGAACTCTTTGTAGGTTAGTTAAGTTAGTATAAGCAATTTCTCCACTTATATTAATTCCGTAGAAGGAAAGAAGATTCATTTGTGAATCCGTGAAGGAAATGAAACTGAAATCCCATTGAGAGCAGTTGAGTCGAGCTGAAGAGAATTGATGAAAGCCCATAACAGAACAGAGACAAACACTCATTTGACTCTCAGACATTTTGTCACAAGATGGATAGATGAAACGCAATTAAGCTTCCTCACAATATTTCCACATAACTATACTATAAGTAAGTAGTAGGCATAATAAGTATATATACCTATATAGTAGTACACGTCATGGTGATACTGCTACTTTCAGGTGCCTTAGTCAATTTTAATTGCTTGCTAAGATAACCGCAGAATATTTAAGAATCGTCACACAAAACGCCATTTGACATTTTTTAAGTATGCGAATTTAAATACAATAATTTACAAAACTGATTACATGTACCTTATTTATTTATTTAATATACTTAGTAAATGTATTAATGCATTTTAACATTTCCTGTCTTACACTTACACTGTGGTTAATTTTAATTCCTCTGTTTGACAAATTTACAATTTAAATGCCTAATTATGGTGTCCTCATGTGTTCTGTATAGTACATGAGACTGATGGGTGTTTCCCTATATTTTATGTTATATAGTAACCATTTATTAGTAGTTCTATACGTGCATATAATAAATATGGATGTATTATGGCTAGTAAATAGTAAATATTTAGGTGAGCAAGATGAGTAAAGTATCTGAAGCATCAACCCATTAACCGCTGTGGAATAAATAATGTGGAGTCGTGTGGAATGTCAGGCGGGCGGGCATGACCCGATGTGATGGTGTAGTCTGTAGTGTAAAGTGTAAATGGTAAAGTGTATGTAGTTGCCTCTGGTTCTGGTATCTAGCAGAAGAGTGCCATTCATTTCTTGAGATTTAGGCGGAGTCTCCTACTGTCAACTTGTCCATTTAGAATTTCTCATATTTCAAATGGCTAATGTTCTCTGTAGTGTATTGCAGCAAACAACTAACTACAGAAGTATAACGCATAATATGTATAACAATATCCTAATAAGCTTCAGCCCAACCTTTTATCTCTATATTCCATCTTATGTAATAAATGGTACTTGTAATATTTAGAAAATGTATTTATCGTAATACATATCATATCACGTTATATTTGGAGAATCTGTCTCTTTCCTGACTAAAATAGATATTATAGAAATTCTTAGGTATGTATGTACATTATGTGATTGAAAAGATGAAGTTTAGTTTGGGTAATAAATATCTGTGTGTCCTCTGTCCCTGTCCCCCTGTAGTAGAATATTAGTATGTACTAGACTGTAGACATGGATTATACATATAAATATTGTGTTGTGTGTCTGTGCAGAATATTTGGTTGACATTTATTGATCTCATCAGAATTCCGCTATGACATTTCCATATGTCAAATCACAAGGTTTAACACAAAGACTTGACTATTTCCAGATCCTGGACGATGGGGACTCTGGCAAAAATCGGGGCATCCATGTTCTAGTCTTGAATCAAGCCACGGGAAGTGTAATGGCCCAGAGAGTCTTTGACACATACTCCCCCCACGAGGATGAAGCCATGGTACTTTTCCTAAATATGATTGCAGATGGCCGCATACTCATATTTACTATAAAGGTAAGCCTCCCATTATTTCCCATTTACTTTTACTTACATATAGCTACCTAAATAGAAATCAGTTATAGTGCATTATTCACTAAAGCTCCAGCACCAACAATTCCTCCGACGCAATTTAGTTATTATTTAATAAATAAGATACCCACTGTGGGATACTAGCGAGCTTCCGTTACCGTTCTGTGCATTTACTCCCAATACTCCCTCAACAAATATAAAACTCAATGAATCAACTATATGCTCCATTTTCTTTTTTAATTTTTCACTTTTATCTCCGAACATCATCATTATTGAAAGTAATGGCCACTTACAATTAAGAATTAAATAATATACAACTTATAATGAAGCTATAATAGATATAAAGGTATAGTAATAACTAATATGGGATGGGCAAACATTGTAATAAATTATAACAAAACTAACGATAAGTAAGTTTAGTATGGAAGTACACAGATTTGCTTTGGCATTCTTTGCCACTCCTTTTTTACAATCTCAATGTTTTACAATTAGGTATACGTATTTAGATAATCTTTTCTGTGTTTTGGATCTTGTTGCAATTAGTTGAAAAGCAATTCATTCCATTTTCTTTGACATTACTACTGCAATTATATGAAGTAATTGTTCAAAGAGGAGAGGAATGAATGAAGATGTACACACATACTACAATAGTTAAGTTACAGATTAAGTAAGGAATTAACTTTTATGTGCAGGCAGATTTGTAGTGTGACGAATGTAAATGTTTAGACCAGATTTACATGACTTTTCCAACCATTAAATACCTAAGTGCCTAAAGTATTATTAAAGTGGAAGCTACTTACAAATACGAATTTATTTATTATACTAAACCGTAATTGGAGGCTTCTGTCGAATTCACAATGCATTTAATGAATAAAATTAGTGCGAAATATAAATTACGAATGTTGTTTTATGTCACCTGTTTGTTGTCGCTACTTTTTTACACAGTTGTGAAATATTTTATTATTATTGAATTGATGGTTAATTAAAGCATTTTTTTGGTATTTAATTAGATAATACAGGAATGTACTATGGATGAGCTATGCAATATGACTTTTATAGTAAACGCCTAATTTTTGATGAATGTCATAGCTTTTACAATAATAATGAAACTTCATCCAATTTATTAAATATGGTACATTTGTGTTAACAGGACGAAGGAACATTTCAAATGAAGAACAATGCTCGAGAAGTTCTTGGTAAAATGGGTTCAGAGAAGGCCAAGAATCTCGGTTGGCGTGACATGTGGGCCATGGTCACAAAGAAAGGAGATTCTTCGACATTCAAATTGCCGTGGAAAGCCCTTGCTGAGGAATATAGCAAAAGTACTGAATTCCACAGCTGGGGAGCCCCAGTTTCTCTCAAAATTCAAGTCCCACTCGTCTCTCTGAAAGGTAAGATTTAACTAACGCTACTCATAACTTTAATTTTCATTACAATCATTTTTTACGTAAAAATGAAGATAAATAATTGCTAGACAGACCTGTATTGCAAAAGGAAATATTTTTTAAAGTTACCTTAAAATGTAAAGATGAAATATATGATGAGCACATGAACAATGAACAAATAATTTATAAATGTATGAAAATACTTTTATATGCATTTAACCACCTTCCCCTAACTACTGTTATCTCGTAATTCACTTTTGTTGTGACTACTCTTGTGTACTGTAATGTTAACCCAGCGAATGCATAAATTATTTGTGAATATTATAATGTTACTTCAGCTTTAATATTCTCTGTTTGGAGTTTAATTTATTTAATACATTGCTCTTTACACAAGAACAGTCACAACTAAAGCTAACATGAAAAGATATTGCATAGACGATCGTTTCCTATTCTCAGGGCTCGACGTATTTCTTTTAAGAAGCATTCATCATTCAACTGTAAGTAATTCTTCGGACCGTCATCAACAAATTAATTCTTGAGCATATTAATAACCTAAACATAGAGGGCCATGAAGATAAATACTGTATCTACTAAAGATATATTTATACAATTATTTAATTTATTTCCTTTTCTAAATGCGGCGTCCAGATCAAGCAAATGTGCTAAAGGCAATCCACGATGAAATGCCTTATTGCCTTCTTTGCGGATGAATCATTTGTTAACGTCTATTCAGCACAATTTTTCACATTTCTTTACAATTTTAGCTAGGCCAGAAAGTGTATTCTTTTTTGTGATGATTATTTTTCTGAAGATTCCCATAGGAAAAACTTCGTAGACAAAAGGCCTAGTGATTTAAGTATTTTGCAAGCATGGCAAACATAAAGATGTTATGTAGCATGGGAATACAAGAAAGATTATTGATTACTTGCTGTAGAGGTAGATTTTGTAAATGTGTATAGGATCTCGAAACCCAGCTTTTAAAATGGTTTATATTTAATGGCACTATAAAAAACTCACTTTGTCATAACTTTTTGACTTACTGTACCTTAACTTTATTCATTATACCAAAACAATACCCAAATGCCATAAGAATACTAGTCGCCCATAAAAATATTCACTTTCCCATAACTTTTGGTGAAATACCACGAGAAAAACTATGCTAATGATTAAATTGTTACAAATAATCAATAATTAATAGTTTTTTAAATTGATTAAGTAACAACTATTGATTTTTAATTGATTATTTTGCAATAAATTAATCATTAACATAGTTTTTCTCATGGTATTTCACCAAAAGTTATAAAAAAAGTAAGACAAAAAGCAAACTGAGCTTTTTCATTAAATATAAGCCTTTTAAAATTTTTTGAGTACCCACTATCAGCCTAAAGGGTTCTATCTATCAGAATATTTCCTTAGTTTGAAGATTAATTCAAATATGTAACTACTGCATATATTTATATTTAGTAACTTTGTAAATAGGCATATAGGGGGAAATAATGTAAATATGTGGTTATTTATGTATGAAATGAAGAGTATTTAGATATTTAAGTAGAGATTGTGGATGGCCTAAGCTTGATGATGATGGCTAAATGTTGAATTTGCAGAGAGTCAGTGCACCTGGGACCCATCGGAGGAGAACGAGCGTCGCAAATCCTTTTGCAACCACATTGAGGGCTACGGCAGCGTCTGCAGTTGCAAAGATCCATCTCCTCTTGTTTTCCAAAAGACACCGTCCGCGGTAAGTTCATCCTTATAAATGTGATAAGCTTTGCTTTTAATATACAAATTAGCTTCCAGGTTCACATTCCCCTCTTATTTACAAAACCCCCATTAAATACAATATTGTAGGTACATGAAAACTACTTTACTTACTAACTAACTCACTTTTGACTAATTCTTTCTTCTACATAAATGAAATCACATGCACTTACTCAGGACACTCATTTAAGTATAAAGGAAAATATTTCGGCATTATGTGTAAATATACACAGTAGACTATATATTTTCTATTCACCACGGAGACATTTACATATTTCCTCCTGTCCTTCCTCTCCTGCCCTGTCTACTGTCTACTCGTACGCGTGAAAGGAATCTTTGTTTACTACTTACATACGTAGCAATACAAAATACAAACTCTTTTATTTGTTGCTCCTTTGTTTTATACATTGTAAGAAATGTTTTTTAAAAGCTAAAGCAAGAGAAGAGAATTTGTAATTGCACGCAAGGGACGCATTACATAAAATTCTATAACAATCATAATGTAAACACAGTGCGATAATATTTGCATTCCATATTCCTATTTTATTTGGAGTAACTATGTAGATACGTACGTACTTATTTACGTTGGCTATATTATGTGTGTTTATTTTTTTATCTGCGACCACCCTTAACACATCAAGTCAAATACATTTTACATTTTTAGTAATATTGCATGCATACTACTGTCCTACTAAATTACCAGCTTAGGGGTACGAATGTATTCCATAAAATAGGCCAACTGTTTTCATATCCGCCAACGAGGACTTTTTTCGAATTTCGAATTTCAAGATATTTTTATTACCATGTAAGTATCTTTGGTTGTTTATATTTATATTTAATGCTCGAAAATGAAAATGGCAAAACGAACAAAATGGCTGCAATATTTTTGAACTTGGCGAATATTTTCCCCTATTTAAAAAATAGTCTAGATATTGTATGTAAAGCTTATTGTTAGTTTTATGAGTCATCTGTCGTCCATTGTATATAATTATTGATTACACCCCAATTTCCATTAAGACAAATACTCTGGGCGAGTACTAAGTTGTCAATTTTCAATCAACTCTTGCTTAACTCCTCCTAAATATTACAAAACTCTACTTAATCCCCTTGTACTAATATTTCCATAAACGTCAATTTGCAATATCAATCTCCCATATTTATTAGTAATACCATCTGAACTCATGTTAGAACTAATAGAAATAATAGAATAGTAATACAATTTCAAGTTGCATGGAAATGTACATGTAAGAAATCAAATCTGTTAAAATAGTGCCCCGGGATATAATTTTTCCGCTTTCCTCCCTTTTACTTTTACAGTTTATAATAGGAAATACTCCTCCTCATGCTTCTATAAAATTGTGTATTGTGTACTATTCCAATGCAAATGAAAGCTAAAGGCAAACATCAGCAGAACCCGAGTCGATATAAACTACGACTTAGCATAGGAAAGGACTACAATTACCAGGGATGACTGTGATTGTCGAATGTGAACATAATTTCAGGTTTATCAAATGCCTTAAGCTACCTGTTTAATACCTACCTATGTAATTTCTCCATTTAGTAGCTAATTTTAATTTTAATTCTGTTTTAATGCTATTCACATTCGCAGTAGTAGGTATCTTGATAAATAATCTACCTATCTAGTTTAGTATAATAGCTAATTCCTAATCGTTGGAATTGTGATTGTGAGTCTGTACTGCACTTGTCGTATGTAACTCGTAATTCCTTCTAAGTAATGTAAGCTTGTAACCCTTTTAAATACTTCTACAGGCAATACTTTTAATAATAATAACTGATTAATTTTTAATATACACAGATTAGTGGGCTCGTTGAGAATATTGCACATAATAATAGAATAGGTATTGGTATTACAAAGTAATCGGGGGGAGGGTATAATAATTATTACATAAACTTTGGCGTTTTATTTACTGGCAACATAAATAAACTTACTTTGCTACAAGTTTTTGCACTTATTTTACCATAAATTTAATAATTTATCAAAAACAATATTCAAAACCCATAAAAACACTTAGTTCCCATATAAATACTAACTTTACCATAACTTTTGGTAAAAATGATCTAAGAAATATCATTATTATATAATTATTAGTCATAAATCAAGCAGTTATACAGTTTTTCTTAGGGCATTTTTACCAAAAGTTATGGCAAAGTAAGTATTTATACGGGAACTAAGTATTTTTTATGGAGTTTGGATATTGTTTTGATAAATGGTTAAAATTATGGTAAAGTAAGTGTGAAAACTTGTGGTAAATTATTTATGTTGTCATTATATATAAGCCAAATAGAGCTACTGTGGTTATTTTCCAAACGGTTTAGGTACATGATGATGCTAAGTTTTGAACCTTATACACATATAAATATAATTTACATGATGTTGTTTAATTAACTAGTTTTGATTTTAATTTTTGCAACAAATAAGTAACTAGAGTAGAGAAAATATTGTAAATAAAATATTTGAACAAAGAATATTCTAAATACAATTGTGTATGAAAATATTAATATCTTTTCAAAATGTGTAGAGTGGTGAGCTGAAGCCATAAGCTGATGGTCTGAAGCGTTTCTCTTTTTCTTTGCAGCTCCTGAATTATTCCACATTCGACGTGCCAGTAGCTGTTATTGCAAGCAATCGACCTCACTATTTATTCAGGTGAGTATCTCATAACTTTTGTATTTCATCTCTCTCGTGATATAAATTCCCCATATCCCCGTGTTGTGCAATGTAGCTCATTATTCTCTAGTATTTCCACAAGTTGTTCGATTGCCTACTCAAGCCTTGCCCGATCCATAATATTTTCAGCTCTCGTTTAAGTCTTCCTATTTGATAGACTCCTAAATGGCTATCCTAGATTACTTTGTGTGCATTATATTGCTAGAGGCATCATATCATAGCGTCAGAATTCCTTGCAGCCAAGAGCCAAACCAAGCCAGCAACAGCAACTCTTCCTTTAACTGACGTGCCTTGGTTGCTTTGCTGTGCTTTCCTTTTACTTACTTTTGGTTTTGACAACTATTACTCACTATTATTCTCTACAGAAGCTTCTTCCTGTATAATCATCTCTTTTGACTTGTGCTGTGAAGCCACACACTATATTATAGCCAAACATCATCTAAAAATTGTGGCTTCCCTTCCGTGCCGAAATGAAAACAAGTGCAAACCTATTACCTACTAACTATACAAACTATATATCCTTATATGTACAATATATTACGTAATATTTTTCAAATCAGTTTGCAACAGCAGCCGAGTTGAGTCAAGTCGAAATTAAAAAGAATCTCTTTGATTTGGTAAAAAATGAGATTGGCTAGATTAGTTTTCTAGATTAGATAGGTAGCTATCCTTGCAATTATCTAACTTATATATCAAAGTATCAAACCCTATTTTATTTCTGGTAATATAAGATGTCGTAGGCACACAGTACTTGTGGCGGCAGGGTTTTGTTATTTTTCAGCAAAATCAAGTTTATATTAATACCTTAGCCTTTTAATCTTTTGGTATTTTGTAATTGGAAATACTCGGATTTTCTTAGCAGAATTGGAAGCTTATCGTAATAATACCATGAAAACAAAAAATAATCTATCGTATGTGTTTTATATTTCTTATATTTTTAGTTTTCAATGAAACGTTAAAAATGTGGCAAAAATCGGTCCCTGTGACTATGACATAAATAAAGTACACATATAAGTATTAAGTGTAAGTATACTGTTACAGAGATGAGTATACACCTAACCTTAATTTTGTTATGTAACATACTGTTATGAGTTTTATTATAGTTATATATTTGTAATAGACACTGATAATATTATAGTTGTAGACAGCCATTTATATCTAGGGAATCTATACCTACTTATTTACTTACATATTAAATCCTTACTTTACTGATATATACTAGAACATAAATATTAGTGAGTAGACTGACTGCGACTGGCCTGGCCAGTGAACGCAGGTATATTATTTAATGGCAAATCCTGGAGCTGAAGGAAACAGAGGAGAACATGCATTATTTATTTATTTAGCTTTTTAAGGCTACAGATGAAATGAAGAACTGAGAGAACTTGATCTTCCTCGCTCACTCTACTACACTATTTTGTGATTCAATGCAATATATAATCTCACTCACTCAAGATCAGTATGATTAGCATAATGAAATGCCAGGAGCTACTCAATTTAAAGGTGTTTTACTTTATTACGTGCAGATGCAGTTACTACAGATAGTGTTATAGTATAGTTGTAGTTTACTTAAATACGGAAGGATTCATTCATTGCATTGCTTACCTATACCTATGTACTTTGCTTTGGCTGAAATCTCAGCAGTGTCCTGCAGTGTTGTCTCCTTCCTTAAATTCGCACAGGATGTTTTGACACTTGTATTGTGTGAGACACTTTTAAGCTGCCACAAGCTGAGTTCCGTGTAATCGTGAACTTCTAAAGGCTTAATGGATATTGGTTACATCTAAGTCACACGAAATTTATATTTTAAAGAAAGCATACTACAATACACTTCGGATTATTAAAAGTAAAAATGACCAAAGTCACATAAATGATGTTATTGCATTTTATTTAGCAGTTGATTTAATGAACCAATTAATAGAAATATCTAGATCAGTAAGCTTTTGATACACTATAGTGTTGAAATTGTTACAGATTTTTTATTTCCGGGAGCAAATGAATGTAGCATTTATCTCACAGAAACCGAAACCATGTTTTTACTCTAACATTAAAATAGTATGGTAGTCAATTCTTTCCATTTGCAGCTAGCAACTATTAACTTGTTAGCAGACAAAATACTAAAAACTATTAGAGCACCTGTATTGTAGTTCTCATCTACGGAAATTAAGAGTAATCATGTTGTCATCTCATTTGCGGCTTCACAATTCTCTGCGGTTACATAGTTTAGATTTGGTTTGCGTTACAAACATTCTAAATTTTACACAACACTTGATAATATCATTCACGATATGAATTACATTTCTAAGGATGCTTTTGTTCAGTTGTTAAATAACAGAGATATCTACCGATAATAAAGTATCGTATGCGAAACAAGATATTTGGGAACTAAAAATTACATGCACCCATAAATACTACCATGTATAATTATAATAATGGTTCTTTTGTCGACAATGATATATTTAAATTGAGATGTAAAATTATTCTCATTGTAAGGAATTAAATTCTGTGGGAAAAATCAGAACTCATCTTTCAGAAGTGTAAATGTGGTTTCGTTCGAGAAATAAATTTATTGTAGATTAGAGTGAGACTTGGCTTGAGTATAATTTTATAATAATTTATATATTTAATTTTTATGTGAAATGAAATAAAAAGTAAATAATAATAATGATGATGGTTTTTTTGTGTTAGAATGCTTCGGTCTTTGTTGTCGGCCGAAGGTGCAAATCCGTCAATGGTAACCGTGTTTATTGACGGCTACTACGAAGAGCCCATGGCCGTGGCTCGTCTATTTGGTCTGCGAGGGATTCAGCACACTCCACTCGGAGTAAGAAATGCCAGAATTTCTCAACATTACAAAGCCTCCCTAACGGCCACATTCAATTTATTCCCTACTGCCAAATATGCCATTATAGTTGAAGAAGATTTGGACGTTTCCCCCGATTTCTTCAGGTAAACAATACAATTTTCATTTATTTAATTATATCGTCTTCTAGAATTGTGTTTATTACCTGTATGGATTTATGAATTATAGATATTGTAACTTACCTATTCAATATAATACAATTCACAATTGCCTGCTAAAGTTTTTTGAAATACACATTACATAGTTAATTTTTTTGGCAGAACGAGATAAGAAATCTCTTTATACATACATATACAGATAGTACCTATGCGGAAGTTAGTAGGATAATAGGATACCTTTTGTTATCTTTAAAGTGGTTAAAACTTGTAGTATAGAAAAGATATCTGCTCCGTTTATGTGTAACTTCCATTTTTCATGTTACAAGGAATAATAAAAAGGCTATAAGATCCGAACAATAAATAAAATGGAGAATAAAAAAAGTAAAAAGCGTCCAAGCAATGTTTCATGGTTGATTTACTCAAACAGTTTTCTCCGCTTTTGCAAAATATATGTAGTAAAATTTTGTTTTATGCTATATAATATACATAGGTAGTAAGCAATCCTTACAGTGTAGCATGTGGGTATATAGTAGGACGTTCTCTGGACAGCAGAAACTATTGTATAGTTGTATACAGGCATTGCCGTAAGAATATGCCGTGCTGGAACTTACTACTGCTAAATTTCTGCCTGAACTCACAGTATTAAGAAATTTAAAATAAATCTAAAGGCAGTTCCTGCATTGCAAAGTGTGGGAGTAAAGTGGCAGAATAGAAGAAATAGTCATATTTGTAGTTCAAAATTCTAACTCAGTTAATTGAACTTAAATTTACATAAGTATATCCGTACCTGCCCACAGTCCACAACTTAAGGATTATTTTCCCATGCTATCTACATATATATATACCTAAGCATTTTATGATGATGTTCTTAACATAGAGGGATGTTTTTGTTTTACAGCTATTTTAGTCAGTCCGTAAGACTTTTAGAGGAGGATCCGACCTTATACTGTGTTTCAGCGTGGAATGACCAGGGTTACGAGCACACCAGTGCCGACCCCTCACTTCTATACCGGGTCGAGACGATGCCCGGTCTCGGATGGATCCTTAAGAAATCTCTCTACAAAAATGAGTTGGAGAGTAAATGGCCCACCCCAGAAAAGGTAAATTTCTTTTCACTCTTTATTTTAATTTCGTTTAAATATTTTCACTTGTAATATAAAATTGCAGTCAATACCAAAGAAAATGTCACTTAAGGATAGATAATGAATTATCAAATGAAATTAATGCCACAAAATTAATTTTATCGTCAATTGTATAGAAATGATGACAAACACTCCGTTTTTAAGTAATCACTTGCTACACATTTTTCGAAATTCTATAGAAGAACTGATTTTCTATACACTTCATAATATCTGATGCAATTTAGTATGTCCCTATTCACTTAATCGTGTCGGCGTCCCAGATCCCATCACGTGGCGTCGATTGTCATGTTCGTCAAGTCAAGTGACCATTTGAAATCCGTTTCTTTTCTCATTGAAGAGACCATTCTGTTGTATCCACTATTTTGTACTAGGAAGTTTATATGGGCTTGGACTTTTCTCCAGAGATTCTTTCTCCTCTTTTGCTTTGATTTCCAGCAAATGTGAGATTAAGTTCGACTGGATTCAATTCCAAGTTTATTTATAAGGACAGGACAGTAGTAAGCTAAATGTTGAAGGAAACAAGGTTTGATGCTACACTTTTAGAGATATCAGTCGGAATTACTAGGTGTATTAAGGATGTCTACAGCAACAAATAGTACTTACCTGTGTAAGTGAGAAAAAGGAGAGCAAACTCTAAAGTTGATAGTTGATAGTACCTTTTTCACTTTATTTTCAAAATAATGGTATCTACTTACATGTTACATACAACAATTGATGAATACAACAATGAACATATAACACATGCTAATACTGTGTAGACACTTTTCTGGGAACAATAAGCATAGCCCGGAAATGCATAAAAATTATTATTTCTCCTTTTAACTGACGACCGCACCTATAACGATTTTAATATTGGGTTTTTTTTTAAATTAAACATAACATTGTTGCAATCCTTGCACAATTTTATTTAAAAGTCGAACAGAATTACTCGCAAAAATTAAAATTAAGTAAAAGTTTTTATATACACAGATACATCAAAGGACAAAGTTTTTTCTATTCAATTTTCAAGAATAGGGAAAAACACAATATCTATGTATTCATTCTGATAAAAATATAATAAAAATATAATAAAAGTAGTGTGGCTTTTTACCTACAGATCAGCTTTATTTTCTCGACAGACTTTATGCGAATGGATGTCCAGATATTCTATGTAACTAGCAAATAACTAAAGCTCAATAGCCTGGACACAGAATAAGTAAAGGAGGATAGATATCTAAATCTAAAGTATTAAAGTGTACCTAACAGATATATACTTTATCTGGAGATATAATTGTGAGCTGGCGAGTAGGTATAGTCTGTTCTTGATATCATATCACCTACAAGGTGACCGAGCTTTTGAGCAAGACGGAGCTTTCAGCGAGGTTACATTTCAGCCACACTTACAGCCAGGCATGTAAGGTTTGCAGCAGGTGGGGGCGTATTGAAAAATGGATTTAATTCTTTTTTTCTTCTGTTTCGTACTGTTTTGAGTTCAAAAATAGCTTGATTCGAACAATCATGGGATACACCACAAGTGTTTAAACATGCTTGGTATATGTAATATACAAGTTGCTTCATGCTTACAAGACAGCGGCAGTAAAGTTTGCTGTGCTGAAAAGTCCAATTGCTGAAAATCCATGGAATGGAATTGAGGCAGCCAACGAGTAGTAGATAGAAAGAATAACTAAAGTACTTCGGATGGGTATCTGTGGACTGGACTGGTCTGGAGAATATCCAGCGAGTTCTTTCTTAAGAGAGTTGAGTTTTCTAGAGGAGAGGACTCTTTGTGAACTGAAGGCGGAGAGGATTGTAAACCCTGGAGAAATGTCCGGCGCTTGATCTACTTCTGCCAATATCTATCTACTGTCATTTCATGACAAGAGGACACAACGTCCACTTCAGTTTTATCCAGGACTCTTTGTATATAGTCAACTGGACACAATTCCTTCAAACTTCAACTTTATTTTCTCCAGAGCAAGCCAAAAGTTCACTTCAACAAAGTACAGATGCTGATATCCGGTCCAGTCCAGTCCATTGACGTGGATCTTGTCCAATGTCCAAACTCCAGAGTCATCTTCTTCCGTTCTGGAGTCTAAATCTTCCTTAAAAACTCTATAATACTCGTGTCTATCAACCTGGACAATAACAATGACTTTTATTTTGTATGTATGTACATATACTAAACTAAGTTTCCGATCCTATCCAGCAATTGACCTCCATTTATGTCTACAAAAGTTAGCAACATTTATTTACCTATGTATACATACTATTGCATACGTGTGCTAACAAACTCTGGATTATTTTAATACTGGAACTACAGATATTCATTTACTATTTACAAAACGATACTCTACAGGGATATTGTAAAATGTAAACAAGAGTTCTGTTAAGCATTTTCTACCGTTCAGTGTTTGTGACGGACAAAGCTACATAATACTCAATAAAAATTCTCCTCGATGAAACAATTCGCGGAAATTTGCACGACCAGGAGCTCGTTTTCACTTTCGTTCTTCGCTTTGTTGCATTTTAGATGTGATATATGCAGTACAAATACAAACGCCTTTCTATACAGTATAGTCAGTCGTATTATTAGATTTCGGAGAAATGTTTCCAGCACCGCGTCGTGTCAAGTCAACAGGATATTATGCAGATAGCTTTTTAGCTATTTATGTACTACTACGTACTATAGCTAAATAGTACATACCTACCTGTAAAGCATAAGGATACAGCCACAAGCGACATAAATGTATAATATGAGTATCCACAGTTTTTCTTTAGCTTTTGTCTATAGGGATTTGAGAATCCCGAACGGAATTACGAGTTAGTTTGTTGTCAGTTGTTGGCTGAGGAGCTCAATTTTTCTAATGTAAGTAAATAGCAAAATAAAAGTGGTAAGCTGAGGTAATAGAATGTTTGTTTGTATTTGTTCACTACTCTATTGTTCTCTGTACCTACTTAGGTAGGTCTAGGTAATAGTGAAGAATGTATAATGTGTATGCAGCAGGTAAGGATCTTGTTTGTCTTCCAATGAATATAATATGATTGTCGAAAGAGATAATGTAGCCGTTAGCTTCCTTGCCGTGTGTTGGGAATTTGGGAGACTGCGACTGAACTGAGTTTATTTAGCTTCAGTTGAGTTTGTTATACTTTAGTCGCTTTACTTTGTTTTCTCTGCGAGTGGCTGTGCTAGGCTTGCTTATCAATTTTTCATTTGTTTGTGTTTGTAGATGTGGGACTGGGACATGTGGATGAGACTGCCAGATATTCGCAAGGGAAGAGAGTGTATCATTCCTGATGTGTCGAGGACATATCATTTCGGGGCTTCCGGCCTCAATATGAATTCCTACTTCCAAGATGTATACTTCAAAAAGAGATCATTCAACACTTCACCAGGTGTGCGCTTGTCGCATGTCGAAAGGTAACAACTTCCGCCTTTTTTGCCCTCCGTAAATAAATACCTAGAGGATAATTCTTTAAAACTAATCTCCTTTAAAGACATAAGTACGTAGTAGCTAAACATCTAAAGATACTACAGGAAATACATTAGATAATTATTTTTAAATACTTTTAACGTTGGAGATTATTTTTTGAGAAATATTGAATGCTTTTAGATAAAATTTGTAAAATAGATCTTCTTTTAGCATTTCATTTATTTAGTTAGATAATATTTTACGTACTACAGATAATAAAACATGTTAGATAGCCGTATAGTATACATAGGTGTACCTTAAACAAATCGTAAGGAATATTGGAATGGGTAATAATAATATTAAGGAAGAGTGATGAAAGTGAAATTGTACTTGCTGAGGTTGGGTATCTCGTGCGGGTGAGTTTATTGAGTGAATGGAAGGAAGGAGGGAAGTGGATGGAGAAAGTCGGAGAAAGCTCTCGTCTCGAGTGTAGCAAATAGTAGAATTGCCATATTAAATATTAAATATTAGATGTTGCCGACGGAAGTGATATTAAATGCATTTCTCGTTGACTTTCTTTCTCTGTGGACCGGTTACACGTTTACACACTCAATTGGATATGTGACACTGCCTGCTGCTCCTCTCGTCAATCAACTGTCCACAGCATGAAACTGGAGAATTATGAAAAGTTGCTCCGGAAGCGCCTGAAGGAGGCAACGGTGCTGGACCACAGTAAATCCCCTTGCGAATCCAATTTCGTTCCCGAGTCAAAGGTACGCTCAAACTCACTCCTACTCACATATTTAATACTAACTATTTAGCTCCCTAACCTACCTACTAAATCCTACAATATATGATCCATATAGTAGTATATACCGTAAATTCCTAAATAAAATACCTTGTAGTAAAATTCTTCTACGATTAAAACTTCATCGTACCATACTATAACGTAAATTCCTAAATCAGACAAATGACATTACAAATTTTTTAATTATATAATCATAAAATAATTTTTTGGTAATAAATAAAATATAAATTAATCCAAATACCTATAACCTGAGCACTACTTTTGAATTTACGGTTTTTGTAAGAAGTGAATGTGTAATACAGTATCAATAGTATTACGCTGCTGCACCCTTTTCTGTAGTTTATCCCACAACGCAATTTTTCCGATTTCATAAGACTACTATGTGCATGTGCTAAGACTGCGGTTTGCTCTGCCCTTTCCCTGTCATGTCACAGTCGACAAGAAATGAAACTAAAGTTGGCAAAATGTCACTCCCTTTTCTCTTCTTTGCTTTTGGCAGGAGGAAATGGAAATATATGTGATGTACATCAAAATGGACGACCCCAGAGATTTTAAGACTTGGCTTCAAGTTGCTAAGGTAAATATAATACTACAATAATACATATTGTTATATTCATTCATTCATATATTAAGTAAAACAAGCGTAACAAATATATCCACCTTTGTGCAAACATTCTTGAGAATCAGAGGGCGGATAGTGTACATATTTAATTCTCCTCTCAAAATTTAATACCTATGTAAGATCGGTAAATTCCAATCGTATTACTTTCCTACTACAAAAATTTCCAACATTTATTATCCTCCAGGAAAAAAAATCTCCCTGTGATAATGAAGCCATGTTTTTATTAGGCTATTATTATTGTTTTATTAATGTCGAGGATATTTATTCCAAATATATGAAATCTCACATGAGATTTAAGAGAAATATCCAACATCTGATGTTTATCTCTTCAGTGATGTATTGTGCAGGCTTCAAATGCATTTGTAGTCACACTACGCATCCTTGCACTTTACGAAAGTACAATTCAACTCAAATGCAATGATACACATAGATTCTCACTTCATTTCATTGAATGCATCCTTTTATGCTGGAAATGCAAAGTGTAGAGGAGATGAGGTTGTAAATGGAACTGAATATGCTAAGTATATACTTTACATTACGCCTTATATTATAATATAGGATAGCTAGAGATGTTCTATTCTATTGTAGTATTTAGATGTGGTACAGAAATGAAAGGAGAATATCCCCTGTTCCTGCTTATATCCAGAAGACAGTAGAAACGAAACCATAAGTTCTTACATGTAGATATCCACTTCACTTAGCCTGAAATAATACATGGCCCCTATTTTACTTTCCTTATTCAGATTTACATTGACA
This sequence comes from Tomocerus mixtus, assembly GCA_034694165.1. NCBI lineage: Eukaryota > Metazoa > Arthropoda > Collembola > Entomobryomorpha > Tomoceridae > Tomocerus > Tomocerus mixtus. The sequence continues at coordinate 56,937 of JAQFYC010000255.1, forward strand.
GATAGATTTACTTTCTCCGCACTCAAATTCCACTTAAAGATATTTTAAAGTCTCTAGACGCTCGTACTTACATTAAAGCTACAGAACAGACCTACACTTACACTTGAGTAAATCTGTACTGTGCCTTTTATATTACCTCCTGTATGCATTGCATGCAACCTCCTTTCTTTTGCCCCAATTCCCATTTTCCTATAATAACATTGTTATCTGTAACAATTTTAAGTTTTATTTTTATATTGCGTCTACATCTCAAACTACTCTCTAAACCAAATACTTGATTATACTGAATAAACTATGTAACATGTCGTTCTCTTTTCATTTCTTATATAAAGTCTATGAATTAGATTTCAGTACTAAACGTTTATTGGCATAAGGTACACATTTGCAATCTTATTAAACTTGGGAGAACATTTCCTACACTTAAATACACATTTGTAGTATTCTGTAATTTAAGAACTTTTTTGTATCAATTATTTCTTAACAACGACAGCAGCTCTTTAATAGTAACATGAAATAGTTTTATAGCCGCCTATATAAATACTGTTAAGTTTCTTAGAGAGAGGGAGAGAGGAACTTAAATAAGGATAAAATCTGCTCTATTTGTGCACATGTATTTAGTATAAATAATCTGCAGGCTGACCTAAATAAGAATTTATTAGCATTCATGTCTACTGATTACAATTATAAGTATTTACTATGCAAATTCCAACAGCTGGAAAATGTTTTCTGTAATACGCATTTTTAAAATAAATTTTTTACTAATTTTATAATTTAATTGACTGATTTAGTAACTTAAAGTGGAGTAATGCTAATTGTTGTTAATTTTCTTTTGAAGTGCTTCAAGATTTGGGATTTGGACGCAAGAGGCTATCACCAAGGAATCTGGAGAATTCACATGCACCGACAGCAACTCCTCATCGTTGGCGTCCCATTCTCTCCATATTCGTAAGTCAAAGTCAAAGTCAACTGCATTATAAATTTAATTTGCACACAAGAATTCAATTATCTCTCTGCCCTACGAGGAAAGAGTAATCCAATCGAAATGTAATCAAATGAAGAGAATGTTTCAACTTCAACTTGAATTGAACCCACAGATCTTCACTCTCGTACTCAATCAGTGATAGTGAGAACTACTCTGTGCTATCGTGTGCAAATGTTTTTCGACAATTTCTACATTATGTTGTGCATTAAAAAGCCGAAATGGAGGGGAATGGAATTTCTTGTCATTCCCCATCCACATTCTTTATAATATCTAAAAGGATTTTGTACATTGGAGTATAGAGTAAAGATATGTGCTTTTTTAAAATACTCTGCTGTCGATAAGGATTTGGACACATTAAACAGTGAGAAATCTTCGTAGGATCTTTCCCTATTATTACGAATTATAACGTTTACGTGAAATACTTACAATGAAATAACCCCTAAACTAGAGTATTAGGATATAATTACATTTCACTAAAAGCCTCAATGATTTATAATATTTAGTTGCCTTGACTTGGTATCAAAGTTTCCCATTCTTATCCCTATTCAACGATTTAACTCAAGTGCAACGATTTCCTATTCTTCTCCGTCACGTCATTGACTGAGTGCCTACAATATGTTCAATTCCGCAGGCTGGTGCCGAGTTAAGAACTTTGCATTGATCGCTAATTTATTTGTCGCAGCTCACTCACTCGGCGTCTACATAAATACTTTTATGACTTTCTCCTGCGTGATTAGTCTATGACACACTTAACTACATTTTTGTTCCAATTTTTTACAAAACCCTATATGTTTGATAAAAGTGAGAATTCCTTGACCAATTTGGGAAATACTATTTTAAATATTACAGTAGACTTTAACCCACGAATATATAGACCAACATTTCTATGGGAAAATATAAGTAAATGCAGTATATTAATATAAATCAAATTTGAGAAGGGGAGCAGTTCAAAAATCTTGTTAAAAGTCCATAAATTCTCAAGTATTTAATAGTACATCTAAATTAAGTTTGGTATGGGTGAATACTGCAGTTCCATATATTCTTGCAGTAAATGGATTCCCAGTAAGTTGCGTGCGAGATGGGGAAAATTACATGTAATTTAATGTTTTTAGTTGAATGTTGCCATAAATAATAATTGAAATAATTAATGAAATCATTGTCTTATATATTTTCAGGCGATACAAACCTGCAAACGTGACACCCATTTATTTGGAGTCAGAACCAAAAGCAGGTCGCAGCTATTAATTTGTTATCGAAATGTTGTTATATTTGTACTTAGAATGTCTTCAGATATGAGCACCGAGGAAAAGTACTGTGAAATCCAGAAATTCATCAAGAATTTAACCATTACTGTGATGCTACATACTTCAGATCAAATGATAATAAATAGTATTGTTTATTTTGTCTGTAGAGTCAAGTATCCACATTGTTAGCAAATCATTTGCGAATTCTTGATTCTGATGCCATAATCATTGTCCATGTGGAAACTATTTATTAATGTACCAATAGAATTGTTGTATTTATAATTGTAGACAAACGCGAATAACTGATTGTGTTTTCTATAAATTATATGAAAGTTATGCTCAGTTCAGTGTAAATGATAAACAAAATAATATGCGTGCTGAATACGCTATGAATAATGATTTGCATATTTAATTGTTTGTACAATTACGTATTTTTACTGTTACCTACTTGTCTACTTAAAATATATTTCCTAAATATAATATGTATACTAACTGACTACTTACTGTAATAGGATAACAAACGATGGTCAATCGTTTCCCTTTGTTAAATACAATACACCTAGGTAGATTACTATATATTTAGTGTCGCGAAAAGATTATTGCCACGTGTTAGAAGAAATAATATTTGTAACTATTTAGTACCAACTATAAAGTATACAAAATTATAAGCCAATTAGCCACAAAGTTTTCCTAATAACTGCTGTACATAACGTTTATATATTATAATATTTATATTTTATCCATATACTATACTGATAGAAAACTAACATAGCTGTTTCAGCTATGTTAGTGCCCTAATTAAGTTTGTCTCGTTTTACTCTATTTTCTATGCTATTATTGCTAATGTTCCACAAAATAACCAAACGAAATTTTGAAATGCTATCTACTCCACTACATATATGTCGTATTGTAATAGTACAAATAACAACTGTGCCAATTTTTTCGGGTATAAGCTATCATTATGTTTAACATCAGCGCAATTTTCTCTGTGCAATGTTGGTACCTAACTGTACTTTCGCAAAAACAGCACTTTTGCTGTTTTTGTATTCCAAAATGCTATAATACTGCTTTGCCACTCAGATTGCTTAAAAATTGAAATCGAGCATTTTAAAAAATGTTCAAATGCATTAGGGCTTCATTTACTCAAAGTTTACTAAACTTTGTTTATAATTTAATTGTTAAACTGCAAAAGCTATTACCTGTTGAAAAAGTGTATCTGTTTAGCTTATTCTTGTTCGCAGAGACGAATTTGTAATCATAAAAACTATCATCATTTTAGAAGCACTAATGTAGCTATATTACACACCCTTTAGGATAGATCAATTGGTAAAATGATTCTGATTAAGACATTGAATAGGTTTGAAAATCCTTTGAATAAGTACACCGTAATTTTTAGAACGATTTTTATTATATTTTATAAATTTTATAAAGTACAGCCAATCTAATGGTGGTATACATTGTTTGGATTCTCTAATATGATTTGAGGCATTCTATGAAAGCAGTTTTGCATATTATGGAAATTGCGACTACAATAATTAATGCGCACCGACGTATAAATTGTAGTAATAGGGAGTGGGTGGGGGAAATTATGCACCGAAAGAAGCCAATTAGCCATTGGTTTAGTAGTACTCTAATATAGACATAACTGTCAGCTTGGGTGTGTATGTAAGTTTTGCTGAACATAAAGGCAAGTACATATTATGTGTGATGAATTTTGTTGAATTTTCTATCTACGAATTTCCTGTCTACGGGTATTCCTGATTTGGTTTATTGACTTGATTGCAATTATTTCATTTCAGTGTGGTATTTGTATACTTCCAAGCCTTTGGTTATATCTCCAAGCCAAGACAATGGGTAGTCAATAGGTTCCCCTTCAAAAGTTGAACAATAAATATGATATTGCACTTCAACATTTGAATATTTGGCACATTGTAAAGTTATTTCAAAACTGTTCATAATAGCAATGACAATTCCAATACTACTTGGAATTTTAAAATTCTCATGTAATCCTAAACTAAGCGTATTCGTTTTTTTGTAAATTTCTAACGATGAATCCGTTATTTAGAGTATGTTGTCATGTATAATAGTTGTAAAATTATTTTGTTTTGATTTTTAATTTTCATACATCAACTTACTGGAAAAATGCCAAAGAACTTGCATTTTGTGTTCAGGATACTTCATGTTGTAAAAGCTGTACTATACAGAAGTCATGCCTGCAATGGGCATTAAAAAGTTTAAAGCTACATAGAAATTATTCATTTCCTCTGCGATGGTAGTTTTAAACAAGATTCAATAGGAACTCCGTATTCAAACTCTAATTAAAAAAATTGGCAAATTTGAAATACATTTAAATGAAATACGAATCACTGAAGGAGATGACTCAATAATTAGAGCCATTTTGCTGAAATTGTTACAATGAACACTTCCCCCTCAATGTTAGTTAAACTTATGTAACAGTTCAAAGAGAGATTCGGCACAGAAGTTGCAGTAAAATTTGTTTGACGTATTATATTTAATATTGTCCATTAAAACAAATGTAATTTTAAGTAGTTCGGAGTTATTTATCAGTCAAACAATAATTTATCAGCTAAATATAATTCAGGTTTCTCATGGGAAGCTATGTATGCAAACTGTATGCAAAGTGTTACAAGGTCATTTAAATAATACTACATTCCCATTCCCCTGTATACATCTTATAACTAGAGTCGGAATCGGCTTTACTTTAAGATCTAATGATAGAAAAAACATAATGATACTTCCCTATTCGGGGTGATAGCCTTGCTTTTTCTAATGACAGAAAGAATGAATTGCTAATTTCATTTGTTCTACGCGTCAATTAAATGTATGCCATATCTTAATGGTATCATAGATTAAAGTACACATTATGTACTAATTAGTTGACAAAGGTGTCCTGGAGTAATAAAATCTTCTTATTTCTATATTTCTATGCTAAATTGTGGAAGAGCAGTAGATTACGCTGAACACAATACCTACTGACAATAAAGCTGATTTGATTTGATTTAGTTTTTGTATGAAAAATTGGTACTGCTCTAAATTCATAAAAAACTATCAAGGGTAATCATCGGTTTATTGTTTGTACTTAATTATTGCATGAGTTATATGTACTTGTCGATTAATTGTAGCTATAGAAAATGTAATTGTGCAACAACAACACAAAAATTAATGTGGATAACCATATCTCTTAAGTTCATTTCTTTAAAATTGTTATTGTGGTCAGAAGTTCAGAAGTACCAGATACCTTCTGTATGTATATGTTTTTATTCAGATATACTATGGAAGACTATTTATAATTGCGACTTTCTTAATTGTTTGGCTAAAGAATGGGCAAACGTACGACACGATGATATTAATTACAACTAATTGCATTTTTGCTATTGTTTTGTTAATACTAATCGCATGTATGCGACTCAATATTACAATGTTATGTAATATATATGCATTACACATATAAACATCCTACATTTTATAGATAGAACGATTAATATTACATTTGTATCAAAAAAAGCAAATTGACGGTTGGCTATTGGTGAAAGCTTGACCTGATTATTGTTTTATTAATTATGTTAATTACACCTTCATTTCCACTGTCCTCTTATTTACAATTAAATAATGCTATACCTACAAAGCTTTTAATAAGCCAGTTAAAGTTATTTTGGAATTGCACAATGACAAAAAAACTTCCAAACGGCAAACTAATTTACTACCAATATTATATTCTTAAACATTATAACTTTCGTTAGTTATTTATGTACTCAAGTAATGTAACTTGAGTTCATGTATGTCTATGTAGTAAGCAAATGCTTGACTAATATTAATATGTTTTTGTTGATTGTGCACCCTAGATGTAAGAATAAAAGGACAAACCCTTATCGAGATAAACATAATATAACGTATGCCTAGGAATAAGAATACAAATTGATCTCATTCTCTTAATTTCTGTGCATTTTATATTAAATGTAAATCTTGAAGGAAAATAATAAAATATACAATATTAAATTTGTAAACTAATGTGTGTGTTCATGTTTGTCTAACATTAATTTGGTTGGTTATTTTGCAATTTAATACAGATTTCTATGCTTTTCTATATCCCGATAAAAAGCTGCACTATTTTTTATGCAGCTTCCGGGCTACATAATAAGGTATTTGAATGAAATGTATTTAGTTAGTAGCAATAATGTATGTAGGAAGGTATGTAGTTATGCAGTAGAAAATTCAGATTTTGAAAATAAAATCAATTCTTTATATTTTAGTATGAGAAAATGTAAGTTACTAATTTAGCAACGGAACAACATTCTGTTTATATTGTAACATGTATTAAGATCCGAATTTCTCTAAAACAATGAGAATATGAGTGCCAATAGATGTTATCTTTTCATAGGTAGAAATTACTTAATATAAAAACATAAAATACCTACTACATTTGCAATTCATGGGATAATTCCAGGCCAGTAATGAAAATATTGTTGTAATAAGTACTACAGCATGTAGAATGAAGATGCAATCCTACGGAAATTGATTCTGCTGTTGAAATTCACTTCCGGAAATCATAAATATATCCAAGTATAATATTACTTACATAAACCTATGGTATCTCCTTTGGAAAGTTTCGTAATTTAGTAATTTCGACCTCATGCCTAAGTATTTCATGATTTATTACATAATACATATTAAAAATGTTGGTGCACTTAAAATTTAGTGGTAGAATGGTATATGACTGGCATTTTAGACCGCATATATATTTAACGCATTTAAGAATTTATATGAAGAATCTTGTGCACTAATGATAAGAAATATGCAACTTACCAATATAATGTATAATATGAAGGAATAAATGGTAACGCTAACAAAGACTTCAATTGTCCAACAATTGACATGTTATTATTATTATATCTTTTTTTAAATACACATATCTATTTTAATGTTTATTATGAACGGTCATTTCATCATGTCGGTGAGAATATAAGTTATTTACACATTATGATTAATTATGGTCACAGCTTAGGATGAATAGGTTAGGCAAAGATAATAATGAGTACTAAATGTAAATAGTTTATTAATGTTTGTGGCGACAAGTAAATAATATCAGACACAGGTGGGTTTGTCATGGTTGCTCTCAATTTTAGTTTGAATGGTGCTCAGAGGGTAGTCCCCTATTTCATGGGCTGTCTCCTCCATTTGGCTAGTTGGACAACAATTCTTTGGCCACAGGGAGTGGAATATCCCTCTTCTTCCGCAGCCCATCTTGTTGGCCGTGAAGCTCATGAAACCCGAGGCAGGATTTGTGTCATTGGGTGCCTGGTTTTCAGAGGGACGCTGTCTCCTTGTGTAGCGACAAAGCAAAATTGTAAGAAGAACCACGTAAACTGCCAAAACAACTGCCACGTATATTCCTGCAAATAAAATCATATTACACATTAATAATAAATACATATTACGCTTTTTTAATAATTATATTAGACACCTCCCTATTAAATAAATATAGAAAATGTTGCTCTAAAGATTTATGGAAATTATTTTAATTTTAAAAGAGCTACCAAATGTAGGTACATTATGTATATGTACGTAGTAACGTAGATCCTTATAATATTGGAAATTCCATTAGTAAAGGTAAAAGGTTATAATATGTCTCAACCTGCCTCACGTTGTTCTATATATAATATATTACGCTTCTAAAAGGTCGTTCAGAACGCTAAATGAGGCCACACCAACTATTAGCGCAGCGCAAGCAAAGCTACATAATAATTTTTTATTCTCGAATAATTTTTTGAATTTTTACAGCGATCCCTCTTGCGCGTGCTGTGGCGTATACAAATATTTTATATTGTGAGTAGATGCTAAAGAAAAGACGGGCTTTCGAAAAATGGCTTTCTTGATACCGTGTTAATTTATGGAGTTATCCAGTAGTGAACTCAAAGAGGACAATATTTAAAATGGACCCTGTATACATATCGGTTTAATAGTTCAAGTTTTTAATTGTATTTACACAATTTGTATAAGTAATGTAGGTAGTATGAATTTGAACATCCGTTGGATGATTGCATGTATTAGGGTTTTATATACCATACATTACAATGTTACAACGAAATGCTGATAATTATTTGTATTTACACAATTAGTGTGCAACTTGATATCTGTAATGTAACCTTGACTTTGGATTTGAAAAGACACCGACATGCAGATAAAAAAACAGATTATATTGTAATCAAGGTTTATAGACATTAGACATCGCGAGAATAATTATTGTTCACGTCGATCCTAAATAAACCATTTTGGCAATGGTTGTCTCACTGTATCTTCAGTGGACATCAAAGATTAAACCATGCACATTGACCTACTTAGTAGGGAAGAGAATTGACCCGTGGACCGATTTGGCCCCGAAACACTGACTAAATGTCTTTAAACCTCCTTTTTCAAAATCTTAAAACCGAATTGAAAAAATTTGACGAGTTCAAAAGTTATTGAGGGAACACACACGCCGACAGACAGCATAAAATATACGAATTGATAATTTATCTGGCGATACATAATGAGGACATATCTTTGAAAATAATATTGTATAAAGATCTAAACCCTGGTGGACAATTTACATGTTTATTTGAGAACAACAGCCTTCAGATATTGTCTGCAATGTTTCAGTGCGACTATTGTGCACTCAGGAGGTCTGCTCACCAGTTGGTCGTCCTAATCTGCCAGAAACACTTTGGCTGTTGGTGAAGTAATTTGTTCTGAACTCAAGTGAACACTTACTTGTGTAAGCAAACCCAATTTTCCGTTTTCTAAATATATTTAATACAGAAGCATACATTTTTTAAAGGTATTTACATACTTAAAAAAATGATTACTTATAAATGTACGGGACCCTTAAATTTTAAATTAAATACATGTAATATTCTTTTGCAATTTATTCATTTAGGGCAATGGGTGAAGAGACTTTGAAATATAACGGAAGTTGTCACTGCGGTGCAATAAAATACAAAGTTTTGGCACCGGCTCACCTTACAGTGATTGATTGCAACTGCTCAGTTTGCCAGAAGAAACAAAATCGTCACTTTATCGTACCGAAATCATCTTTTAAACTATTAGAGGGAGAAGATGTACTCAAAACATATACATTCAATACTGGAAAAGCTCAGCATAGATTTTGCTCCAGATGTGGAGTCCAGAGTTTCTACCATCCTCGATCTAATCCAGATACAGTTGCAATCATGCCCCATTGCATTGACACACCACAGCCAACATCAGTCACCATCAGAGCATTTGATGGACAAAATTGGGAAAAGGCCATAGTGCAGGGAGGAAGCAAGGAAACATTCCTACGAGACACAGTTATTCAATAATAAAATCTAAAAAACAAAATGAGATCATTTTCAATTCAAAAAGTCATTATTGATACCCAAAATATATTGGTTTGCATTTTAAAGCACCTTTTATAGTATCAAATCATTTTATACACTCATAAATAGCATTATAGCATTTTCAATGAAAAATAATTATTTTGAGAAATTACGCATATTGTAAGTAGTATATCCAACAACTCACATTGGTATAGAGTATCCTATGTACGTATGTAGATTTCTTTTAGTTATGTTTAAATAATGTATTTTTTCTTGCTGTGGCATATCAAACAAAAATTGGAAATGGAAACAAAACTTGATTTCCAATTTACTTGTGTCATCCAAAGCAGAAGAATTATTATTTCCGACAAATTGCCTCTGGCCTGGCCGTTGATTGGAATATAATATCACCTTTGTGCAATTTGTACTGCTATATAGCCAATGTTCTGTCCAATTTACCTGCATTAGCACGTCCAGCTCTGTGCATAGCCAATAATTTCGCTTTTTGGTCATTTGGCATGGGTTTCCTGTAGGTGAATGTCCCTGAGGCAGGTATTCCGTAGGCTACAGTCCCATTTCCGTACCCCATGTTATGTCCTGGCGTCGCCACGTTGAAATGCAGCAGAATTCCTATTCAGTATCCCCAACAGAGTATCAAATGGCCTGTTGAAGAAACCAAAAACAATATTAAAAAAACATTAACAATATGTCCTTTACGCAAAAAATTATTATCTCCCGGCGTACACATTCTCTATTAAAAAGTTATTCCATTTAAAATGAATTTTGTATTTAATTTTACTCTTCCAGAAAAGAAGAAATATTTCTTGAAATATAATGAAACTATTTTAAGGTGACGATAGACAAATAAATCCACAGAATGCTAGCATATTTTCTTGAATATTGCCTAATCCATCCGTATTCTTATACGACACTTTAGACAGTTCATGCACAAATATAATTTTGGGTAAGATAGCAAAGTTATATTAAGGCTGTAGAATTTTTAAGACATATAATTGGGATTATAACTATGAAATGCTGGAATAATAATAATAAAAGCATTAAAATGTCAAGTATACAACTAAGTACTACAGACAGAAAGTAGAGGAAATTAAAACACATAAATAAATATACTTGTATTAAAGTTTCAATGTTTCAATGTTAAGTTAGTCATTTAATCCCAAGATATTTAGCAAAATGACCTTCCTTGCTTAAATTAATATTCCACAGTTGCAATTCTAAAGTAGCGCAGACCAGACCTAAGAAAATTGCAGTACCATACCATTGATGCCATAACACCTTAACCTACCTCTACTGTTTATATGCTATTATGCTCTTAAAATTTATCAAATTATATTAACTGGAGCATCAATCACTGTTCATGGAGATTTAAATTGATATTTAATATGACATTAGCTACTGTTTAGTAAGTATTTGTGTCAAAGGATAAGACACGCTATTAATAATTATCTGGCCAATGTTTCTCCTTATAATGAATATTCTATTACTTATTATTGTACAAGAAGACTGTTATATAGCTCTAACCTTTGCTGCTACGTAATAGTATATCTACAATCTACACATCTACATAGGGATTCTATTATGCCATCAACATTACCATTATGTTAATGTCGTGAGATTATAAACTTTGATTTGATGATTTCTCCGCCTGGCCTGGATTATTTTAGTCTCTTACTTAGCGTTCCCTTCCTCCATTTCTAATTCTACAGAGTCACAGAGTTGAATAGGTACTACTAGAATAACACTAGCACTAGACTGTAGAGTTCTAGAAGAGGCCTTAATAATATAGTGATATCATTGCATCACATCTACATCCAAATCACATCAGTATGCATTATCTTCTACTTTACTAAGTATAAGTACCTATTACCTACCATGCATCTACAGACTACAGAAGTCCCGCAAACGTTTTTGCTTTCCTGCAACCTTGTAGTTGTTATCAGACCCCGGAAATTATAGCAATCTTAATGCAAGTCTAGTAAATACATAACATATTTTTGTACCTACATACTAATGCATCAAGGAATATCAATTTATGAAATATTTAGTAACCATTTATTAACAAAAATATTTTTTTAACAAAATTTAGGATTTTTTAAGCATACATTTCCACCTAATTTTGTAATATAAATTGTTATAGTAGATTCCACGACAATTCGCCCGGGCGACAATTCGCCCGATGCGACAATTCGCCCGGCGACAACTCGCCCGGCGACA
>JAQFYC010000256.1:0-68736 GCA_034694165.1 Tomocerus mixtus
AGAACGCGGAGCTATCTTTTACGTGGGATATGCTATAACGACCTTTTATGTCATATTCAGGATTAATGCGTGCTTAAATAGTAAGTAATTAATCCTTTTGTTTGCATACCAACAATGATTTGCTGATTTGTGATTATTTGTCTAAGCCCAAGTTAAATAGGTAGAAAAGTTGGTGAATAGGGAAATGTGTTTCATTTGTGTCTTAAATCCTTGGAATAATATAAAACCATAAAACGTGTTGGTTCCTATGTCATAACAGCTAATAATAAAAGTTAGCAGTGTAAAGTATTTGCTTTACACTAAATATTACTTAATTTGCGATATTTTAAGGCTTATAAATTAACGTACTCATTTTTTAAATGTAAAAAATTTAAATTTTAACTAAAATTTGCTATTGCATAGTAGTATACACTGTACCGCACTGAGTGCCAATGTGAGCAGCTTTGCAACAATGTAATCAATCCCCTTTGTACCATTTGGCAATGTTTTTGGAATACTACAATGCTCCAAGCTTTACTATCACAGAATTATATCATTTTGGATTAGTGCATAATCATATCATAAATCCTTATATTTATATTTTCACCTGCTGTGTATACAAATGAGTGCTTCATTTAGATTTGAATAAATAAATCTATTCAAAAATATGAAACAAAGAAAGCCGACTGATAGTAAAATCACAGTTGCCGGTTCCCTTTACTGAGTTTATAAAGCGCCTCCTCTAGATTCTATTGTTTTTGTAACGTAGGTATACCTAAGTCTTAAGTAGGTAAGTAGATAGGAAGGAAGATAGTGAAAGTTTTCAAATCAATGGTCTCGCAATCTATTGAGCCTGAGACTGCGGAGTTATTTCAGGATGACGACTATAGATGCTGGATGGTTGATGGGATGATTACGTGATGGTTAGGATCGCTAAGGACGTCTTCGAAAAAGGTGAAAAATTGACGTGCGCTCGATTGTTTGAAGGGGAGGAACTCAATATCTGAGAAACGGTTAAAAGCTGGAGTGATATTTTTATCTAGAAGAGATAATAATGGAAGTGTGAATTGTGAATGTAGGTGTAAAGTGTAAATAGGTAGGTGATGTGGTGTGGTGTGGTGGAAGGCTCGTATAAGTATAAATATGTGAGTATAGGAAGTAAAGGATGTTGGTGATGGTGAGTGAGGTCGAATGGAAATTGAACTGTGAGTGATGTGACGGAGTAGAGTTGAGTAGAGTGGTGGATGTGGTTGCTGGAGATGTTGATATGGTCTGTGGTACCCACATTATACACATAAGTACTGCATACAGATAATAGCACCAGAATCCATATAATATGTAGGTATGTAGGTTTGTAGTAAAAGTGGTGTGAGGAGATAAGGTTAGTTCGGCTTCCCATTGGCACATGCTAGGGTTAGGGTTATGAAAGATCAAAATGATTAAAATGTGACGGAAACTGTGGCTAGGGCAATCATTTCATAAGATATAATAGAATTCATAGGCGTGGGCCTTCGTTGCCTACTTTTTCGTCTTGTTCGTGTGCTGTGGTGTGGTTTGGTTTGGTGGAATGGAGTGGAGTGGGAAAGGAAGATTTTGTGATTAGAGTTGAGAAATGCATTGGAGGGGAAGGAGAGAAGTGGAGGAGGAATCGGGAGCATACAAACAGAATAAGACGGATAACACTCGGGATAAAATAATCGCAAGGGAACATGCCAATGGAAAAGAAATCGGTTGCTGGCTTGGCTTGGTTTCTCTTGGCTTGGCTGCTACGGAGGCAGAGGAAGGCAGACTTTCATAGGATGTCAACTGGAGTCATTGAAGTCATAGTGAGCAGAGATCTTGACTTCACTCCCTTCTTCCTTGCACCACTGAGCACTTTCTCCAGCCTAAGCTATACATAGTTGAGTTGAGGTGCAAAACCTTCACAGACATCATTCCTCTACATCCCAACCACCCGACTGACTTGACTTTCCTTCTCACTGACTCAACTTAACTCAACCCAACTGACAATGAGTGAGAAAGCAAGCGAAAGCTCCTTTCTCTCGCTTTCTCTCCGTATATATGTGTACTTATTGTTAGCTAGCCATGTTCTGCTCTGTCCTCCGATTCCCAAAGTTATTTCTTACCGAAGTTTTTACAGTTGGCATTGTTTTCCACCAATGTACTAGGCATGGATGTAACTAGTATGTAGCAAAGCAAAGCAAAGAGGGTAGCCAGAGCCAGCAGTGGATATAAAATCGACGAACAATAGAAGAACAAGACTATGGATATAATAATCTACAATAGTAATTCTTATCAGGGTAGAGTTAGAGTACGGTGAGAACAATCTTCTGTGGCATTCTGTCTTTCTTGTGTGTACACACCTTAGTTACTTACTTACTTATCGGACGGACAACAGGGCATCAAAAATACAGGGTTTTGGATATTTAGGCTATTCCACTTTTTAAGTTAGCAAAAATTAGAATGTGAGTTTTAAGAATTTTATCCCGTGGAAGGGGCTATGCAACTATATGATATATATATCTCTTATATGCTCAATCCTTTAGTTTCTACTTAAAATCTATTTATAAGCTACCAATTCCACTTTCACTGATCTTAGAGTTTTGTCAATTAAGCCTTCTAAACTTACTATAATAATATTTTCGTAGCCCAATGACCATTTTGAATTATTTAAAGACATTAAAAGTTATCAAATCAACGATTAGGTAAACTAAAGTAGGAAATATGACTACACACCCAAATCTGGGTTTTTAGGGTGTCGATCGGAAAAAACTAGGTTTATCTATCCCTGGTGAACTAGGTTGTAAGATAGGCAGGATATGGACAGGGCAAAATAAACCTAACTACTACTACTGCAATGGCAACGGCAATCGCCTCTTACTCTTACTCCTGTTCACTATTATTAAATTGGTTTGACTTGGACTTTCGCCATACACTTCTTTTCTTCTGAACATATGGCCAGCTTTACCCTATCTTTCCCCATGTTTACTTTCGCTACCGCTCGCATCTGCACTATAAAGCTTTCTCTTACATGAATAGGTTCTATAGGTATTTATTTACTTTCTTCTTCTAATTCCAAATGAATGAATAATATACTTGTGGAGTACTATATGGTAGTAGGTATTCTTCGGGAACAATATATTAAAATGCATATAGTGTAGAATATTCGATTCCTTCAACAGATTAGAGTTTTTTGGATGTCTATGTTTTGAGAACTTGCTTTAGATTACATTATATACATTGCATGCTTTCCCTTGGCTTTGGCTTAGTGTAGTCATTACTCTCCTTAGTGCAACGGAACGCTAAGGCTGAGGAAAATCCACTTGACTAACAATATATGAGCACACAAAAGATCCAATCTCTCTTTTCTTGATCGTCGTCGCTTTTCCGTCTTTCTGCTCACAAGAAGACAGCATTTCTTCAACGATTCAACACTCATCTCCTTCAACATGACTGACTCTAAACGCTCGTGTAAAAACTTCTCATCTTATTGTCAGTCTACACTAAATGTTTGCTTTGGCTACTTCTCTATACTCTGCCAGTCTGCTTATTACTCTTCTATATACTCTCTTTGGCTTGGCTCACTGACTTATTCTACACACTTCACTCCCAGCGTCGTAGAACGTAGTAATTGTGGATTGTAGGTGCTGTATCTTCAGTTTTCCTTTAACTTTATACTTAATACTGCATAGAAGGTACTAAATCTTATTATACTTACCTATCATTAGATAGCTATTTCAAGCCCTAATACTAACCTAATAAATCCCATTACATTCCAATACTTATTGTCAGTGGGTATAAGAAAAGAAAGTCGAACATTCATGTCAACACACACAAACCTCTTTGGTAGCTATGTACTAGCTAAGATTATTAGAAAGGAAGGAAAGCTGTCATTCAGCATTTTACCAATTACCATTGCAAACCACATCTGTATGTACAAAATTAATACTTACAGAATTTTTCACAATTTAATACAAAAAATTCTTTTTAAGTGGCCAATTTACGAATTGAAAAAACCAAAGGGCCTCTAAACCTCATCATTGACTTTATAAAATCATAGATTGCATTGCCAAGAAAATCTTTCGTTATTATTACTGATGATACTGAACACTGAGTTTAATGAGTGTTAACAAACTCCAAATGTCGGCTATTTCTCTGAAAGGCTAGTAACAATATTGTGCAAATGTATCTGACTTGGCGTCCAACATTCAATTCATTCGTTTATGGAAACCTTTTTCCTGATGCATCTATATATCTTTTGTATAATATTGTGGAAGGGTATGCGTTTTCTATGATTTATTGGGGCATTGGACGTACTTCCGAATTCATACATCATATTATTATCTTGCATTTATATACAGCATGTATTATTTATATGTGCCCATTGCCTTCGCCTTTGTAGTGCCTCCAAGTACATCTTATCCACGACCTGCTAGAGATCTATCTCACTGAACTGAGGAGACTGACAGTAGTAGTGCCTATTTTATAACCTTAAGTATAAAATTTGTCAAATACCTTGGTATGAAGACTATTGCGGAGTTAGAATCAAAGTGAATATTGGGAAAACTGTCGCACATAAAATATCGTCTCATCTCAGCAGATCAACTTATTTTTTATCTCCTGTAGTCACTACTCCACTGACCTTATTCCATGGCCGTGCATTGAAAGTCTTGATTCCTTTCTACACCATGCCACCTAGCCGGTTGCCACTTGCCACTCATAATAATGCCTGTCTCCAAAGGATATCTCGAATATAATTTACTTACACCGGACATTATGCTTCTGTCATACAATATGTGCCTAAGCCTATCATGTCCAACATCTCTTTCATAAGATTCTTCAATTTGTCTGTCTACCTTGAGAGCCATGGATACACTCTCAACACTCGGACTCATCCAGCTTTACAGTACAAACTGACCAAGTTAATCAACACGGCACGAATAGAATAATATATTTGAGAACATTCCCCCACATAACCGTTACAAAGCAACACAAGGAAAAATAAATACATCAGTACAGACAGACATTCCTGGAATCTCGTTTGCCCACTTCTTCACCATATTTTATTCCTACCTCTTTTACAAACTACTCAAAAAGTCTTCTCATACTTTAGATCTAGAGAATCACTCAATATTTTCCCAAAGTGTGGTGGGTATTCTGCTCATTCCGCTGGCTATCAGCTCCAGTCATGATTGACATTGATAGCTTAAAATACATCCGCAAATTGCAAATGCAACACATGAGTACATTTTTAAGTATGCCCTCCGTATCAGCGTTATCGGTACATCTAATGCATAACCTGTATAATATTAATATTAATATTAATACAATCAGCCACAGAGCGGCAATGACCCATTTGTACTTCCACATTAAGTTAAAAATAATGTTTATATGTAATTACATGTTAAGAAATGCAGAATTGTTTTCAGTAATCAACTACATTAGAAACATTTCAGCAATAGTAAACACACCTGCTGTTTCATTTTTACTATTATAATTTTTACCTATTATAAACTACTTGTACTAGAAACTCTAAAAGGAGCAGCAGCAGATATTTACTTCCATGATTAGCTGTACTGTGTTCTAGAGAATACATACATGTTGTCATTTCAAAAATCTATTATTAAAATTGGTTTGCAAGGAATATTTGGCGAAAGCCAGCAGGAACTGTGAAAGTGAAAGGTTAGGAAACCTAAGGTGTAGTAGGCATTTAGTTAGAAATACAAACATTGTGCGATTGTGCACTGCACTGCTGGTAGGGAAAAGAAATTTCTGTAGTCAAAGAGTGTAAGTATGCGGTTTATGAAATGCGAAATACCGAACCATGGCACGGTGACATTAAAGTTCTTCTATTTACTAGGCATTTTACTCACTAGATAGAAGTAACTGTGGAAGTCCTAAGTAGTTGGAGTACATAAAGATCGGAATACTAAGAGACTTCGTTCGTCAATGCATATTATACCATAGCTCATTTCTATAGGATTGTAGATGTTCTACCTTGTTGTAAAGGATAGTAGCTTCTACTGGTATAAAGAATATTATCATTTACTGTCGACTCTCTATCCTATCCGACTGTCCATGGTTTGTCAAGGCACCAACGCAGAGCCATATATTACGCCACGGTGAATATTTTTATAATATCACACCACACTGATATACATGTCTTCTTTGATTTTTGCATGGTACAGTGTACAGTCAAGCGGCATTAATTAGGTAGGACAGATTTTAAATATTTTTAAATGACAAAACAAAAATTCTAAAATATATCATTAACAGCTCTAAAAATTGTAAAAATCAGTGTAAACGAATTTTTGCCTCACATTTTATAAAATATGGGGGACATATATTGGCGCTTGATTTTCTAAGATTTAGTGTAAAGGTCTTGAGAGACTCTGGTACTAACTATGACAGTAAATAGGTAGAGTAGCTAGCTATTTTAGGTAAGTAAGGTACTAAGGCTCTTGTGGGTAATAGACTATTAGATATTTAACCAGTTGGTCTAAAGGATCTCTTGCAGGATGGCAAAGTAAAGTAAAGGTTGATGTGGGAGAGAGGTAGTTCATGTTCCTTCACATTTCCATTTCGTTCACTTTGTTCTGAGAGAAAAAGGAGAAAATCTGAAAAACAAAGTCAGGACACGGAGCACGTCTCGTCTCTCTTTCCATGTCTTCACATTTCGTCCTCGTCACTTTCTCTCTCTGGTTTGGATTTCTTCTTCCTTTCTCTCTAAATGGTTATTAGGCGTGGTATTACTTTCCCTACAAATTCTATTCCAGACTGTTGGAGTGAGTAAGTGCATCCGAATGTGTTCCCATAAGATATTGCCACGTATAACTATAACTATAATAAGTATTATGTAGCTAATAACCATCTCAAGATATCTTTCTATGCATTTATGTACATGAATGTCGGCGAATCCTTTATGCTCTCTTGCTGTAATGCCCACTATCTGTAGTATGTATCAGGCCCATCTCAATCCTTTTTCTGATAGTCATGCGATTCCATTATATATGCAAAGATAGTAGATACGGAGACTTCTTGCTCAATTGAGTGTGAGAGAGAATTTGCATTTCTCTCACAAAAATTAGCTGAATTGAGCTTATTGTTATTAAATTGGAAAAGCTGACATGCATAGCCGAGGAGAAAGCGCTAGTATAATTTTTATTTTCTTCTTCTCCTTCGAAAATCCTTTTAATCTCTTTTTAATTCATGAATGCCTTTTATAATCTAAACTGAGGTCGTAGCAATAGCAATTGTTCTCGCTGTCTCTAATCTAATGCTCCCATTTTGAATTCTTCTGTGTTATTCAAATCTAATATAAAGGATCATTCCACTTTCTACACACATCGCATATTAAGCATTGTTTTTAATTTTGCAGGACGCATCGAGCGTCTGTCTGGTCTATAAATGTAATTAGATTAAACTTACGTAGTCCAACTGAATCCTTGTCTTATGTTCTGCAGATTTCTTGGAAACATAATCTCCCTGGGTGTATAACTCCTACTTTTTAAGCAGGCGGAATGCATAATATGTAATTGGAATGCAAAACTTTATTCAGGGAGTTACAGCGTTTGTTACACTGAGTCTGTGCATGCTGGTATTTTCTATGCTACTATTGGGATTTGGTATTTATCATCAGATGCTCAGTCAGCCAGCCAGTACAGTGTAATAAAGCAACAGTAACATCTGTCGCACCTGCGTCGAATTCACAAATAATGCAGTTGCAGTGTGCTGGACAAGTAATTTATTTACTTTAATTAACGACAGCGATGATAAGTTGAGAATATTTTTGTTGTAAAAATCATGACATGGAGTGTCCAATGGGCCTAAATAAATTCTAAAGAAAATCAAACTTCGAGTAAAGTCGGTATTTACTCAGGATACTGATAAATATTTATTACACAAAAGTAGGAGAAAAGAAAGCAGAGATGAAATCAAACTAACATAATATTAATAAATACATACCAAAGATATATACTTATTTAAGCAACCTTTGGTATTTGACAAAATATAGTAGTATTCGTTGAACAGAGTGGCCATTGGACAACCAAGACTGTCCAACAAAATAACATTGCATTCAAAGCACATAAAGAGTTTCAATACCTTACAGGCATATTCCGACTTCCCGATTTAGCTCCGCATATTGTAAGAAAAGACAGCGACATTGGCATCTATTGTTTAATCTTTAAATCTAAACAAAAAGAATTAGGTCACATTATATTTTATCAATATAAATTGCCGATATACAGATATGTCTTAAATAATTAATTTTTGGTGAATGGAATATTATATTATTTAGGTATGTTCCTACTTAAAATGATAATTAATTAGCTGAAATAGTTAAATGTCTAAACATAACTAATATGATTAAATAAATATGAAATTACCATTAGCATGTAATAAGTAGTACATGTAATGTAGTTATAAAATATAACTTTTGTGTCTCTAGATTTTGGAGGAAAGCAACAACTTTGCTCTACACTCAGTAGACTTCTTGTTCTTTGATGCATCAGGTTGTTTTACAAGTACCACGTCAACTCTTCTTTGCTGATGTAGCTCCCAATAAGGTATGTGCCAAGCATTTGCTTGCTTTAAGATAGTTTGTAGATTATGGACTGGTTAATTTATACACAATTGCAGATATATCTGTAATACATATTATAACTAAAAAATTGGCACCAAGTTAAAAATCATTTACAAAAAATTCTATTGGAAACACCTATTTAATGCTTAATAAGAAAGAACAATAAGCATTCATGCTGGGAATAGGTAGCCAGAACGAAATCTATTGAATGGTTAAACAACCCAAACCAAATATAAACAGTAGGACGGCAACAATATTAACAATGAAAAACTTAACTTTTTAAAATGCAATATTATTGATTGACCAGCTCTAAGTAATTGTCCCTACACTGGTACACCATACTAGAAAGAGTATATTTTTTGCTGCATATGTAAATCTATTACCCCATTCTCTATCCAAACAACATAGATCCTGATACCTGTATAGGTAAATAGATACTAAGTAGAAATAGGTACACACTTCTGATAAATACTGTTTTCTCGTTGTCTTGTACGGATATATTTATTATCTACTTGTTTTACCTGGCTCGGGCTGTCGAAAACTGATATATGAACATGGATATTCTTTTGACAGAGCAGTTTTTTACGTTAGGTTAATCTGTAGCGGTGTGTAAAGGAACCGCTTTCGTTATATCTCACCCAGCAAGTAATGGATATTCTAAATCTGGTACAATTTGCTTTACTGCCACGATAGACCCAGATAAATTTGAGCTTGATTCAAAATCGAAGAACGAAAGTAAGATGAGCGTGATATCAAATATTTACATCTTCTTAGTAATATCTTTATTTATACCATTCGTTCTCTGTTTTCTCCAGTCTTTAGCCAAAAGTTTATACAAAAACCATTAGACGGTAACGGAATCCGATTGTTCAGAAAGACATCATAATGCGTGGTTCATGGATTTGTGGACTTAATTCGTTGCATCAGAATACTTAGAACAAGGAGTACCTGCATGGGCTGTTAATAAAAGTTCACTTGCATACGCCAAAAATATTAAATTCTCTCAGTTTGCTCTTTTGCTCATTTTAGGTTGTTTGATACTCAAAAAATACTGTACATATAATGTTAAATGAGGAATAAATAGGTATCAAAGCTTATAATAGCCTTTTAAAATGCTTTTTAATCCTATTTATTTATTTCCCGTTTAAGTATGAGTTGTGCTTGCAGTGTGTGATACTTAAGTATCTAAATTGTATAATGTATGACTATGTATGCCGTATACTTTACACTTACATGAGCCTACTAGCAAATATAGTCTAAAGTGGTACAGGATAATCTTTCTTTTACGCAACATTTTATACAAACATTCGTACATACCTACAATATACGAGGAATAGCTACTTATAATACCAGAACAATAACATGTCAATGTTTTGTTTTTGTATATTATTCTCTCTCACAGTACAAATATTTCAATTAAGGAATATCTTGAGCGTGTGAAACAAAAATCGATACACAACTTAGAGTTGGAAGTCGTACATATTAGTATAGGTCGACTAAACGAAACTATTCGTTAAATAAACCTGACATTAGATAAAGAAAGCACTATAAACTAGCGCTAATAAAACATTGCTAATTTCCGTCCGGTTTTCTATTGTTAGTCTTATCTTTTGTTACATGAAGCGCAATCCGAACTATCCCAAATTTATCAACATTCCTATTGAATCTAGCCCCTTCAGCGAGTATACATACAGTGTGTTACCAATAAATAATGTCATCTTAAAAGAAAAGTGATTAAAACAAAATGCCAAGGTTAAACGAAACTGTGGTGCGACACATTTAATAAGACAATGAAGAAGTAAAATCTCTATATGTAAACATGTAAATATTATTATCATACTATAACATACGATTTATTTAGTATGTACATGCCTACCTGTAAAAGTATTATTTTATGGGAAAACTAGGTATATTATGATGTGTTTGACCTACCAACATAATTATTAATTTAGTAATTGAATATGTTTCTGCAAGGGACTTGAGATTTAATTCACTCAACTCCCCCGCACTTCTCTTACTCATAAGTTTAAGATTTCGCTAGTCTTTTTTACTTTTACGTATATTTACTTTTTAGGTATCTTTAAAGGTCAATTAAATTGAGCGATAGTCCTTCTCAATTTGTAAGTTTCATCTGTTTACAGCTGAACAATTTTGAATTTTTTCAGAAGTTTGTTCCTTCCTTGTTCAAACGGTTAGGAAAGTCTTGGCGAATAAAAAGTTTGGCATTATGTTAAATTGTGATGAATTTTGCTTTTTAGAAAAGTAGGCAGAACGCCTGGGTTGGTAATTATATAGAGGACATAAATTTTCCAGAGTAGTGAAAGGGTTATGAATTGCTGCCTGTAACTTTTGCTCAGACTATGACATATTGTATGTACCAGGTGAAAGTTTTGAAGATGTATATTATAGTGGGGAAAGTAAGAGCTGTAGTAAGTACCATAGTCATGTATTGAAGGCTCTAGACGGCGAAAAAACTATTCTTTAGTGATTGTGAGTAGATACCTACATAGTACATACAAAAAATGTGCACTTAGAGATATAATGTGAATGTGAAGAGCCTCTGCCCTACTAAAGGTCATAGTACTACAGGTAGGCGGATGGTAATTACATTATTTTTTTCAATTATGTCAGGCCTTGGTCATTTATCCGTAGATATTTATCTGTCGGAATACTGACTTTCTAATGGCATTACTATGGTCATTCTAAACTGCAAAACTAAAACTAGTAAGTGCATTGCATTATATATCTTAGGCACATTATTGTGCATGAGAAACGTGACTGCTCTTTTTAGGCCGTCGCGTCGGAGAGTAAGTACGCATAAAAGACATAAATCTCATAGTAATGTTGATAAAATATTTTATTGCCTCCAATTTTCAATAAACACGACTACCCACTGTGTTTATTCAGTAAATTCCTGATTAGTGTGTGAAGAAATCATTTTCAAAAGTTATGTACAGCTTATATTTCACCGGATCCTATCACAAAAAGGGCACTCTGTGTGTTTCTAACATTAGTTGATTAATGTAAAAGGATTTGACTATATACATGTACGTGGGCAATCACATTTAAGCTAATTTCAATTCCCATTGTGTTTTTCTATTGAAAGGGCTGCTTGAAAAGAACATAACAGCAACTAACGATAAGAGTTCTGCACTACTCACTTTAAGTCACTAACTAGCAAACAAGACTAACTAGAAAGTAAATCTGGCACAAGTCAGGTCAATCCAAAGTTCTATGCAGTTTCACAATAAATGAAAGTAGTCGTATGGAATGCAATTAGTGTGTGCAGACACTTTGATTTTTGAGTTGCATTAACTACAATGCAATTGTGGCACGACTATTAGATACTTATTGCATATTATGTTGTTGTTCATATAGTTGCAGTTTGTTTTAAACCGTACTAGTACGGATTAAAACAAGCAAACAGCAAGCAAGCTTGCATTTAGACATATCTATGCTATGAACCATAATTTTGATACGTAATAACACATTTTCCACACAATTTTTCAATAATATTCCTAGATATGCTGTGAACTCTTTGGCTTTGAAAAGTTTTAATTGGTCAACGTTAATGACTTACTGTGTAAATAGTACCTAACTGACAAAATATAAGTTATAAGCTGGTAGGTTAACCAGGTTGCATTTTGATGTGATGCAGAATGCAAGTAGAATACAACTTTTCAAGGACCTTTTAATGAAACTCAATGGGCTGGGAGAAGAATAAAACTTTTGTTTTGTCTTCATATGAGCCAAAATACTAATCAAAACTCCGATTACAATAAATATTATTTTTTAATGTATACATGTTTACAGCGCTAGGTACTTTAACTAAGGTTAACTAATTATGTCTGTATAATATAATGTAGAATCTACAATGGAATTCACAGTTTCTAAAAATACAGAACTCCTATATCTAGGAATTGCGTATAGAATTATCCGTATATTGTTAATTGCAGACAGATTTTAATTTTTTGTATATTTACGAACAGTACATTATAATAGGTACGTATTGCTTCGATGAAATAAAAACTTATTATTATTGTTACTAAACTTGGTACTCAATACGCAAAGCTTAACATTGATGCTTGGCTTTTAGCGTCTGAGATAAGGTATTAGTAAGTATACTTGTTGAAAGAAAGTAAGTCCTACTATGAATACTTCGAGAGCCATACGGGTATAAAATTGGCAGTTAAATACATGGTGTACATTCTACTGTACATGCATAGGTGGGCGAACGAAACTTCCTGTTCAAGATTAACTTGTGTACATATCGTTATTATCTTAAATGCTTAAAAAGTAAGGTCGAAATTTCATCAACAATATATATAACACTGTACATAGTGACATTGATAGTTTTAATAATCATTCTAGCTACATTTTAAGGAAAAATAATTGAACTGAATCCAAATACTATTATTTAATAAAAGAAAATACTGTGCAACCTTAAAGTATTTATTTTTATACGGAGAAAGTACCGAGTTATTTTATATAGTGGTTGATATGTACATATAGGCAGGCTCACGCCATCGAGGAATTTTCATCAGCCTTTCAGCTGATAAAAGCTCGGTTTGGTAATCGCACTTAAAAAAGTATGCTGGTACTATCTCAATATCTATACAGCAAGCAAAGTTGTGTGATACAATATCAGTAGGATTTAGCTTTTACAAAACGACATTTTGCTTCGTTATGAATAGTACTTATTAAGTGTAGTAGAACAAATAGGTATGTATTTTGGTATCCTATGTGTAGGTGTATTATTAAATTTGCATGTAGGCAACGTAACAGTATTAGGTACTAATGTACAACTCTAAAGGGAAAGTAAAGGTAAGGAAATGAGTGTAGACAAGCAGCAAGGGACGGAAGAAGCAAAAAGGAAGCCAAAGCGAACTAGCTCCGGCAAATATAGAATTCATAAAAAGGTCGTCACGCGAGCACTACATTTATTATTCAAGACTCAATGCAAAATATTTTCAGGTGGTGGATTTCCTGAAAGGAAGAACTGCTTGTACTTACATGAGATTCTATTCAATCAGTTTAGTATAGCGAGTTTCGAGCTCGAGCTTAGCTCGTCTAGCCTTCACGTTTGAACTGCCAGTTGCCTTCTGCCTCGAAAGATAAATATTCCTCTGTGTCTGTGGCTGCTTGGCTTTTCTCCGCCAATGTTTATGTAGCAGGCACACTAATACATAATATGTACTACTTGATTGTATTAAATATACGTCAATGGCACGCATAACCCCAAAACGAGTCGTTTCATCTATTTACTTACTTAGTCTCAGCCTCACCATTTGGAATTTGTATTCTATAACCAGCTTAATATAAATGGATTGGATATAAAAGCTACCCGTCATTAACATCACAAGATACCTAAATTATTTCAAAATCTTTAATTAATACCTGAGTCAGAAAGAACACAATTCCTTGGCAGACAGAAAATCTGAAACTGAATACTTAAAGAATTTTTAGTTTAAAATTATTCTATACGACCCTCGCCTGTATAAATATACTACTTTATTGTTGAATAGTAAAACTACAGCCAATATAACGCCAAAATGAGTTTAAAAATTCCCTTGCTGATTAGATGATTACTAAATGATGTTTTCAGTACCTTTCGCCTTGGGGTGGCGAACGCCGCTGACTTCTGGATGTACTTCAGTATGTAGGTTAGGTGTGTGGTGGGCCTATATTTACAGCATTACAAATTATGGAGATGATATTGTAAATATCCCCAGTGTGTCTGTATACGTGACGATGTTATATATTGCTAGAAAAGGTAGAGAGAGAGATGCTGGCACAAATAGTTATATTATTAAGTGTTATGAAAGGTTTATATATTTATTTATGAAGGTGGTGTAATCATAGATTTCTAACACTGAACTGAACACTATGTAACTGTAACGACGTACTAAGGCAGTTGTCCTTGGTTCAGTATTAGCTTAATTCCTCACTTTCTCTAAAGGCACACAATTCGTAAAAGGCTCCTCTGCTATGAATGTACCAGTGTAGATTGCATTACATACATATGTTATAACTACTTCTATAAGCACTATTAGGCCTATGTAATGTCAAATCAACAATAGTACATATAAAATTTACCTCTGAGCAAAGGAAGAGAGCCGTAATAATATTAACACATAAAATCTCTCCTCACTTCAGACTTCGTTTTCCTTTTGCTTTCTCTTCCCATTCCATTGCATTGCATGGTTTACTTTGGTCAGTCACGTCTGTCAAATAGAAAGATAAAAAGAGGGGAAATGTTTTGTGTTGAAAAGTACTCTTGTAAAAAGCTCATTACCTTTGCCAAACTTTTTACTTTTGGCTCACGATCCCATTTACTATTTCAATGGAAACTGTAACGACACTAGGAAAGGAAAATTCTTGTTAGAGAACCAAGAATCCCTTACGCTTTTTCAATGTTTTGCATTCTCTCGTGAATTTTCATTGTTTGTCATTTGTCACGCTGCCCAACACAGGGAATTCCTAATCCATGTGTCTAACTGCTATACTATGTATTATACACAGTCTCCTCTGACTCCGACATTGTTAGTAGACAAGATGTTAGCTCTTTCATGTCAGCACACATTTAACCTATTCAGTTTACTTTTATAGATACACGATAGAGGTGGGAACGGCTTTGACGATGAGTTCTTAATGAGACTAACGAAGTAGAGTACCTACTACATACTAATGAAATGACTTAGAAAAACAAAGAAAACAAAAAGTGCAATAATCAGTTAGAAGCTATTCTTTTATCTTTTCGTCAGTATGCGTAATTATGCCCACAAATTAAAGTATTTATTACGCATTTAGTACAACAAATTATAATTTGATATTTTCACTGAAAATGATTTCTCTAAGCATTGGGAAAAGTTGATGGCCCAGCAACCATGCTAACTTAGAAATCGGGACAAGGGGGTGCTACGCTTGAAAATTGGAAAAACTTACGGTTTTGAAATTTAGTTAAATGGAGAAAGTGGAAAGTACAGGTGGGGCTATGTGCGATTTTCTGTTTCCTAGTTGGCTTTACTGATGCCGGAGTATAGTTACTTAATTTTCCCAGTAATGTTATATAGTAGAATTCCGAAAATGATTATTTTGGGGAATACGTTCATCTTCTTACCAACAAACATAAATCTATAATATAATCATCTAGATATCATGTAAGAACAGTGCTAGAAAGTTCTAGAAGTGTAATTTTATAAATTGCATTTTTAATTGCGGCGTGCATTTCTTTTCCCCATTTCTACAAAATTATATTTATTGGACACGGTTTTGTATATTATTGTTTCAAGAGGCACTAAGCATATCTCTAAAGAGTAGACATATATAGTATGTACCTCATACATATATTTAGCATTATTATCCGTAGGTAATATATTTGAGTAAGTATTGGTCTTATAATTTCATCATTATAATATATGGTATTTGAGTTGGAAAGGTGCGGTCAACAAGACAAGGCAAAGCCAACTGAATAGTGTCCCACTTTAGCTAACGTCGCAATTGCGGGTGATAATTTATATGGATACCGTAAATATAAAAGAACAGACAGGTGTCTACAATGTATATAGGTTCTTCAGTCCTAATATGTTGAAGGAGAAGCATAATGGTTGTAATAGCCGAGCAAATAGTGTTTGGCCGCTTGGATCAGTTTATCTAAAGTTTTCCTTCGAATGTCTTAAGGGTATCAATGTAATGCCCGAAATAAATTATCCTTGAGTGTGGGACACGATCAGTAGGCACGTGGAGGATCTGATTACTTATATGTCTTAGTTAGTTAGTTCTGGCTAATTCACTACTGATATGATAGTGTATTAGAAGTAGTAAACCCATTCTAACAAAAGTTCTGTCTTTTATTGTAAGCGGAGACCGAAATTTAATTCAATGGAAACCCAGCAGACGGGCGGACAACCTACGTATAGTACCTACGTTATAAGGTTGTAACTATATGACGCGGGTATAAAGTATTTTCGGATTAATCTCACAGTCCATTGCTCTCTTTTCCTCATATCAGATGTGTAATGTAATGTAAAGGTCTGTCCACTGCAATGAACTGGAGTATTTGAAGGAGACATATACATATGTGCACAACAGTACAGTAAACTACAGTTACATTGTAATTGTCTTTGGATATGAGCCAATGCTCAATGTCTACATACACCACACTTGGTTCTACTCCAAAATTTGCTCTCCGAAATACTCCAAATTATCATAATAATTATCTCTCCCCAAGACCATTATTACTGGGAGCATTAAAATATTTCTAGAAATTATTTGTCTTGGACAGTACAAGCCTGGCGTGCACTCCAAAGAACTCTGCTTCCATTAATTGCATTGCTATTCTTATTTTCTTTAAATATATAGGAAGCTATAGTAATATAGTTTTGTTTTAACTATTTAATTTGTGCATATTTAAGCACATACTTATGTTGTAGGTCAGTTTTCGTATCGGACCCTGTTTGGAATCATCATTAGCTGCTTCATCCGGCTGGTAGATTTAAAATGGATTATTCTGTAGGAACTAATTTTACTCCCATACTTTATCATATAATTTATATGTGTATATACTTATGTCATATTATAGTATTTTGCATTATCACCTGCAAAATTGTATGAAATTTAGATGCACACCACACAGGTCTACCGCTATAAGTCACAGACAGGAGGATATACGGTACAGCATTCTTGATAACTTTAGACTTTTAAAGCTACCAATTTGATTCAATTCTTTCATTTAAGTCCTTCACTGACTAGTGGTCATTAATTTAAACCGTTAAATTGAAGTGCCAAATGCTGTAGACTGTAGACAGCCACTTTGAATTAATGGAGCATAATATATTCTATAGGCCTAGCTAATAATAGTCAAATTGTTGACATTCCGACTTCAAGGGAACACAAAATGGTAGTAAAGTTTCAGAGATCACATGTGGACGTTTGATAAAGCTCCGTGTACCTAAGAGATTATCATAACTTCTAAGTTTTAATTAATCTTTCAAAGCAGTGCAAATGAAATGCTCTGCTTTTGGGTTTTCAAGAATAATCTCTTTGTTGAGCTGAAGGACTGTCAGCAGTGAAGTCGTCAAGTGGACAAACAATCTTCATAAGAGCAATTAGACATGAGAAGTCAAAAGGCAAACAACTCCCATCATCCAGTACTAACCTACATAATATTTTCAAACGCATACTCTGTTTGTCAAACAAAGACATGATCTTTCTAAAAATAGCATGCATGAATGACATCTACATAATATACTATCAAAAATAAATATATTTAAGCATTGGTTAAGTAATAGTAATATACAAAACAATATAATCCATAATGTGCGTTTAGGGCCTAGGACATACACACAGTGTCTTCATTATATATTTGCATTATTTTGCCTACTTCGGTATTTAGGAGAACTGTATTACTATGTGGTTTCCCACTTCACTTACATTAAACATTGTCCTCCTACATGAGTATAAATGTCTCCCAAATAGATTATGCTCACCAGGGAATTAAACCTCAACCTTTTTCCGTTTTCTAAGATAAGAAATATCCCATCTTGGCCACAGTTTGCTGCCAAGCTATCCAAGATGATACTGTACGACAACTAAAAATGTCGAAATACCTATTTAGAGAAAAACGAGCAAGTTCCTTTTAGCTGAAGTATCTTGTTACTGAATTTAATATTGCACGACATGTGGAACATTACATTTCTGTTGACAAGTAGCCCAAATCAGACACGTTGAATTATTATCATCCTTGCTACATTTTTTTATAAATAGTTACTCAATATCATGTTCTCTTTAAGAAATTATGGTTTAAAATACTCATAATTAATTACCTACATGTTCAATAATATCAAGCAGAGAATATTAGTGAACAAGAACTCTGAATTGTTTATATAAATTACGAAGTATGGCAATACTAATGAATGAACCTATTTTTACTCGATTTTTATTGCTTTCTCTTTGTTGTTTTATTTACGTTGTCCGTAAGCCAGGTTTGTACCAACCTTATAGTTATTTTAAGCCCTAACATAGTCAGGACGTGGATAGATTTATTTCCACAATGATTCTTTCCTGGTGATTTGTAGTCGTAAGAAGATGAAGTTGCGTTCATCGCTACATAAACAAATTAAATTTACTAGAACAGAGTACAAATCCACCTACAATTGGCATATTTAATTATCTGTATAAGTAATTAAAGTTTTGTAGCAGGTCATTAAAAAAATTTCAATATTTTATTTCATTAATATGTCAGTAGATTAATAAAGTAGACTTTCTTAAAAGAGACGTAAGGTGAATTTATTGTTCTGTATAAAGATTTTAACTTTGCTTTGTTTTCTTACCATTCTATCCTTATAGGTAGTAGTATAGAAAATCTTGTACACATTTGACCTAAATTTCAACTCTGATCGAGTTTATTATAGAATTCCACAACTATTAAGCTAGAAGACTAGCTCTTTGGTTTTCATGAAAGTTAGCAACACAGCATTGCATTGTCAAAGTTTTGCCAATAGCCCTCACTTTGAGTTCAAGAATAATAGTTTGTTTTACAGGCTGTGGCTTCCATAGTCAGTATGGTATAACTCAGCGTTCATTATGCGACGTACAGTGACAGTATTATCATTCACATAATCATAGTAGTATAGGTAAATACATACTGTTGTTCGAAGTACAAATGGATTTTCCTTTCTTATCTTTTAGATACTAATGAAATCGAACGACGAATTTTCAAGTCAAAGCCAAATGACTATTACATATATGTATATTTTGATTATCCTCTCTCTCTAAAAGCAAATCCTTTTCTTTACCTGGCATGGCACATATTTGACATCATGGAAATGTGAGAGCTCTGATGTGATGGGATAGCATTTGACACAATTGTGAGTGTATTAGTTTATTATAATTTCTTTAATTTGATTAGTTTCTGAACATTTAGGGTCATGTTGCCCCAATTGCTTTCTTCAATTAAATCTGTTCTATTGTAAATAGCAGTAAACGTAAAGCTATGTCTGCTTTTGATAAATGGTTGTTTTCAAAAAGAAACCAGATATCTTTAAAAGTGTTATTATGGGTATTATCGTACTTCTACATATAATAAAAGAGTTCGACCGCAATGGCATTGACGAAATACTTTATTCAGATCGGATGTAAGTATATCCTACTGCCTACTGTACAATAGGTAATTCCATGAGAAAGTTTAAGCTGACACGTGAAGACAATAAAAAATCCGGTTCCGCTGTCTTCAAGAATAAGAAGAAAGTAAATTCTGAAAGGAACCTCAGACAGGTACCTTCAACCTTGTTCTATCTGTACAGATAGTATAATAGCATTACCTTATGTAGTACACTATTACGTACAATTCAATAGGACGAGCATTTTGCTTAAAATATCAAATAATACATGTAAAGCATGTACCTAGTTGCACAACCGCTAATTTCGAGATTGACTACAGTAGATGAAACAATATACTGTAGTTAAATAGTTTGAGAGTGCATGTTTCAGTGAAACAAAGTACCTTCTGTAATTGTGATATTAGAAAGTTGGTTGAGTAACAAGGAGTATTAATGGTTAACATATAATATATAGTAAGAACTGCTGTTATCCTGATTAATTTTACGCTCCTTTTAATATTTAGCCTGAGAGTAAATATAATATTTTGTTAAGTAGGCAAAAAGGAGTAGGATGTACGTAGAGGGGTACTTTGAGTACGTAAACCTAAGACATGTCTGCAGTCGCTTTTTGTCTCTGCATGACTGTTTAATTTAGCCGAACAAACCGAACGAAGTTTCTTAGGATGTGAATAATGAATGTAGGAGAGTGCCTTGAAGACTTATTAGAAATAAAAGAGTTATAGTGATGATAATAATAATGTACCGCTTCTCGACTTTATCCTGTCTTGTCTTACTCTGGCCCTGCACGAATACCTAAATAACATAATACAGCTAGCAAGTACATTCTAATGGATAGTTTGTGGTTGTCGCAAAAAGCCAAAGCCGACCCAGCAGCAGCGTTTCAAATTACATCCAGAGAAAATAAATGCAAAGTTACACGGACAAACTCACACGCCACTTTTACTTCAAGGAGAAAGTAGAATTACTTAAGTTAGATGAACTCGGACTGGTAATTTCTGAAATGTCTTTTCTATAAAAGATTTTCGAGTGTGCATGATTTTACAATCCCCTAATGATACCTGGGTAGTATTGCCAAATGATAACTTGTAATCTCCGCAGCTAGAAAATGAATTTGCATTAAGCAAATGATTTGATTTACTATATTTATCAAATATTTATCATCGTTTGTAAATTTTATGCACGGGAGAGTCATCCAGCCTTACAATATAATTTAAACATTGTCAATTTGCTTCATAAACGATATTTCAATTTCAATTTTCTACTAATTATCACTCTAAACCTATTAAACAGATTTGTGGTTTTGCATTGGTGAGTATCTAAAGGTTAATTGACCATTTTGAACGATAAGCTCAATGTCGATATACCATAAACTCTTCTACTATGAAGTAGAAATACATCATACGAAGGTAATACAGCTTACCTATACGGCTTCTCCTAATGCTAATGGAAAAGCAAATGTTTATTTTGGTTAAGTATATGTAGTAGTAGTATTTATTAATAACTGAGAGATAGGATATATTGTTTTTCATCCAAACTGCGTAGTCAGCGTAGTGGCACGTTCTTCTCGTCTGGATTGCTGTTGATCACTTTCACCTGAGGCATTACACTATACTATACTTAACGAAAAGGCAGCAGAATATATTATATCGGTGCATTGCCAATTTGTTTTTGTTTTTATACCTCGGCTAACAAAAACAAGTTATCATGTTTTTCGAACATGCAAAAATTAGCAAAAACAAGTTACAATCCATAAAGCAAGGTGACAGTAAGTGTTATAATAAAACAAAGTGGACGAATTTTCCCCCTCCCATTGTTTAAAGTGTTGTAATACAGTTTTGCTGGAAAAAATACCAAAAGTTGCTTGATATTTTTTAATATAACCAATTGCATAAAGATTTGATTATGCGCCTTGAGTACACGTTTATATGACAATCCTGAAAATATGATCATTTTCCTCTTCGGCACAACGATTGACAAAATTAGTCTGGAGACTACTTATTAATGTACAGTGTACAAAATAATCTACGATGTGTGTAAATATTCTTTAATTATGTATTAAGATGATGAGCTAAGCACCTAACACAAATGCTATCCATGGCAAATGTATTGCATCTGTAGAATCTGTATTGCAGATATACCAAAGTTCTTTCCATTACTACGAAACTTTTTTTAGGAGTAGCATTATCTATATTTTGCACACTTGGCACGTGATTTCAACCAAATACTCTTTCTGCTACACATTTACGGCCAAGTGAAGCCCCAAACGGCAGAGTAGGCATGCCCTTGCTTTGTAGCCGCATTTGTCTGCTCAATAAGTTATTGTTTTACTTACTATTACGTAAAAGTAGCAATTTTTCCAAATGTGTACCTATTCATTGTTACCTAGATTGCTACATTGCTAGGAAGGATATACGATAGTACGATACGATTAAATTTAATAGCCAGGATCCGAATTAGGTCGCTACATGGTTACATTAGTACTATATTATGGTTAGTTGGGTTGGTTGGGATAGACGGGAGGTACTTGAACATTGAATGCTTATGCATGAGTAAGAGGAGAAAGGAGGTTTAAGGTTTATTAAAGGAGCTCCGTAGGTTTACGTACGTAGATAAAATATACAGGGAACCGCAGAGTATTTCCTGGAACCTGGAAAGACACTCCTTCAGGAAGATAATAACATAAAGGCGTGACAGAAGCTGGTTTGCTTATCATGTATAGTTTTACTTCACTTGTACTAAATTCTTGTCTCCATTGTATTGCTTTATGGATTTAGCAATTCCGCCTAATTGCATATATTTATTATACAGACAGTTCTATAGTAGCTAGGTACTTAGTTTACCATTAGTCAGTAAACTAAGGCATTCGAGAAATCGTTATTATGGTCTTCCGCAAGCATTCTCTAATAATAATAATAATGGAGTAGGTACTCTCATGCAATTCTTTACATCCCGCCCTTGTATTTGTATCTAAGTAAGTATTATAACATATATTGAGCCAAATCACATATTATATCATTTAGTTCCTGTTAGAATATCTATAGTCTCAAGCATTTATAATAGTATGCAATTTGTATGTTGAACCAAGCCAAGCAAGCTTACGTCATATCAGAATACAAATACAAAACAGCACAGGGCAGTGCATGTATTGATAGATCATAAGATAAGAATTAGCTGGAATTATACATCTATGAATGGAAAGCATGAACAAAGCCACGATATACTATAAGTAACATTTATGTTATAGCGTAACGAGTAGATTTCCTTACAATTATGTAGAGCATAGTACCTACTGATATTAATTCTCATCAGAAGACAGATATAAGTTTTAAAAGGGTTATGCTCTATTTGTAGTTGCACATAGCGATAGACATAGATAGATACCTACACACTTGTAGTTTAAAATAATCTGTTCTACGATGTGATCGTTTCGTTGTGTAAGTATAACTAATACTTAGCCACCAATAGCCAGTCATGTTAATGACGTTGGTTAGCTTCTGACAAAAGTCGATACGTAAACATTGGGCTACGAATCTACGATACGAAGGGCTGCGAGGCCAAACCATGGAAGCTTTATGTCTTATACTTGATAGTAAACCGGATCGTACTTAAGTTATTTAGGATTTAGTTGCTCTACGGTGACTAATAGTAGTAAAATGTGTAATAGGAATAGTTTAGTAGGTACTAGGAGAATGCAGTAAGAAAGTAAGTGAAAACAGAGTGAGAGAATAACTTACTTAGATTGATGACCTTATTGCTGCTCTTAACGAGTACTTACTTACATACGATACAGTATAATATAATCTTGTTTTCTTAACTCAATGTGCATACAAACGGTCTTTATGAATCTTTGGGCCAAATTTAAGGCATCCAAAGTCAAGGATTTCAACAAGGTTAGAGTTAGATGGAAAGTTGGAGGAGCGGACGGGAGCGCTGTTAACAGTCCGTATTGATCAGATTTATGGCTACTAAGAGAATAAAAAGCAGGTTTCAATATAACTAAACGATTTCCCAACAAAATTTTAGTGTTAATCCTAAACAACTGCTCTAATTCCAGAATCTTAACTCTTTTCTCTTTACTTACAATTTCAATTGGGGGAAGGAGAACAGAAAGAAAAGGCGTAAAGCAAGTTTAGTAGGGAAATGGAAGGCAATGATTCTGTGAGTACATGTCACAAGTAACTTTTTATATCTTTTGTAAACAATCTCTAAGTGCTTTGCGGGAATAACTACTCACTTGGACGCAAACTGGCTGTTGGTCCCATTCAAATGAAATATCAAAAAATCAACAGAATTTAAGTGTACTCGTTTGGCTTTTATGTATGTACAAGATCTTCGTCAAATGAAAATGTAGCTCACTACACATATATGTCACTGGTACATAAAATTGAAGGGCAATTGGAATTGCACGACATTCATTAGTCAAAAGCTTTATTTTTACAGTTTATTCATCAATTTAACAACGTTGGATAATGTCAATATAAACGTGTCTAGTAGGGTTGTGTTTTTAGGATATTGTTCAGGAAGTAAAAAAGTGACAATAGAGTGGTTAAGACTGGGACACATTTACCTTAGTTTAGATATTAGCTCGTAGGATAGTCCAAACCTCTGTCAAAAACCATAGTGAGGAAGATTCATAACGAATTTCAACACATATTTTTGTAGGAACTGTTGCCAAAGTGTGATAAATGTGTATATTGTCACAGGACGAGCAATTGTACCGATTTTTGAATAGGAAAAATGTTTATAGTTATTTTTAAAAGTTCCTTAATATAACTTTTGGCATTTGGGAAAGGCTTTGGTGACGGCTACAGATAACTACTATTATATATTGTACATACCTGATTTATCGAAAAAGAGTTGAAAATTCTCATGAATTGCACAAAATTTGAAAATGTTTGTTCACATGTTATATGTTGTAAGTATGAGCGTACCTGCATGTTTTAGCCAGTGCATTGTAAATGCAGCATATTCTGCAATAAAATGTAGACTCTTTTGCAGAATGGCGACAATGAATGAATAGAGAGAAAGTACGGTGCATTCATAGATGATTGTGGGCATTGAATTCGAGGGAAATGTAGAGCTAGAAATATTTCTATTGAAATTCATTCCATCCTAGTTCTAAAGTCTAGGGCCTTGAGAAGCAACAACAACATCTAGTTGGTTTGAATTTCCCCTTTCGACACCTTCCTAATCCTTAAAGTGTTTTCAAAAGCTAAAGCCAATGTTGACTTAAGGAAGACTTGTTCTACGCGGGTTATGTGTGCAGCATCATTATATCTCTACTCTAGATTGTATCTTTATATACTACCAAAGTTGTGTTGTATAGATCTTTTTAATACATTTCTTATTTTCGAAAATCGTGAACTACTTTCAGCAAAGTTACACAAAATTGGATATTCAGTCAATCTATCCGTTTATGATAAACTTTGTTCGACAAAAGCAATCAATAAAAATATGTGAAATGCCAATTTCATTTATTATTGTAGCCTGTAGATTTAGAAATCAGAATGTCATTTCAATTTACAAATATAAATAAATTTATAATACTACGGGTTTATGAGTTTTAAAAGTTATAACAAAGTTAGAAGCTGTGAATTTTAAATTATCAATATAGTATACGCTAGATCCTAGAAAATGCGATGCAACTGAAATTCAATAACTTAAGCCCAGCCGATTATTTTCAAAATTCAATTAAATACTACGCTCCTAAAAAGAGTTTGCACGTACACCTTCCGACGTTTCAATACGCATGCATTTAGTAATTTCTAGGATTTTCCGATAGCGAAATACTACTGTAAAGGCTGTCCTGTCAACGTTATCCTCAAAGATTTCATAAGATTTATCATTAGAAACCCATTAAATCATTTATTTCGACATGAAAACGTGAAACTAATTTCTCCGTCACGTTTCATTATTTTCCTATAATTTGATTTGATCATATATTGATTTTCTGACCTCCTTGGTCAAGCACGCAACAATATAATATCTGCGTAGTTCTATTTTATTAACATGCAAGCAAAAGCTATTTACGTCAGATTGCTTAGCAAATCCTACTGACTACATATGACTTGCCTAATATGAATGCATGTAAGTAAAAGCACATTAATTCTCTGATATGAGGAAATTCTATAAATAGTTTGGAATACATTAGTCTGCATTCTCATCATAAATGCCAGTCTGTCCATGCTGGACATGCGGAAACATTCGTTGCTCATATATTATGTTTAAATGTACAAATATTGGACATATCATTCACTTATGGAAAGGATGCAGATTGTGAGGGTATATTTGTATTTGGCTTTTATGATGAATATGTTCATTACATATCATAGCCATAGTATAATATAATTGTAGTACGGAAAGGGAAATGCTGAAGCAGAAAAATGATCATTAAGTTAAGCAGCCTAACAAAATCCCGATTCTTTACCATATGAACATTCATACTTGCGTACATCCTCAAAGTTGGAATTCATCTCCCACTTTTTATGTTAGAGTTTGGCATGTTTATATGTTTCCTCTTTGAAAAATCTGTGTAATGAGTTTTATTTTCTGAGTCCATAACTACGTTACAAGTGCACATTTCTTTCAAATAACTATAATATATATGTAGAATAGAAAATAAGTTTAAAATGTATGTACTACATTCACTCTTCAGATAGGAATGCATGCGTATTTCATACAAATCCTGTTACTTGTATTCATTTAATCTTTCCACTACATAAAGTAGTATTGAAGTTTTGTGTAGGACAGTAAATCCCATGACGAGCCGAAATGGAATCTTTTATTTTATCGCTTTCGTTCCCAGATCTGTTTCTGCAAAGTGTCAAACTTACTTTACCAATTTATCAGGGTGCTTTCTCTTTATATCTATTTGAGTGTTATGCATGTATGTAAAGCCAATAGTACGTAATATACTTCTGACTTTTCTTGTTTTTATGTAGCTGTTATCAGGAAATTGCATTTTAGAGTCACTTTTAATTGCTTTCGTGTTTGCCATGGATTGTTGAGTACATTCATTAAACTAAACTAACTTAACTATTTGTACAACCATCTCTCAGCTCAAAATAAACTCAAGAACTTAAGCAAAAGGTTTACTACTTGCTCAAATGGAAAACTTAAATAAAATTCTTTAATGTAGAAACGACTTGATTACGGTAATCTAACAGTTGCTGGGCAATATCCTACTTTAAATTGAAAACCCCTACAATATTATGTTTAGCGAATAACTTAAATTGCTACTTTCAATGCATCGACAGCATACATAAGCTTCTAATCTTATTTCGAAATTTGCATCTGTAACTATATTTACAAGAACATTAGATCACAACTATTGCAAATTAACTTTATTACCCCAACTGGTGGAGGTGGAGCGACGACCTAATAATTCGTTGTGACGTATTTGCAATCGCTAATGCGTACAGTATCTATATATGCATATTGGAAAATTAAACTTACACGTTATTAGCAAGTTTATTTTTTTAATTAAAAGTGTTTGCTTCACCAATGATTATTTCATATTAGCTATACTACTAAGTTATGACAACTTTCTGTATTAAATTACAGATAATTTATCCAATAAGGTAGAAATAGAACGTTGACACCGGGCGAAAATAAAGTTACATCTACTGAGGATGGATGGTATGCATTATGCACCAAATGCGCTTCTTTACATGGCTAACCATCAGGAATATAATTTATCTGTATGTTTACGGTTCCTTAAAATACATAACGGAATGTTCGCGTAAATACATATTTTTAAAACAATTAAAGGAGAGTGACTTTAATTCCTACGATGCAATAGCTATTATTTGGGGAACATAACCGTTCATTTATTTGTAATACCATTGTTTGTTACGTTTACTACTGAATCATTGTATTGGGACAGCTAGACATATTGTAATGTGTGTGTGTCTTTTAGTATACACGAAGTATATGCAGGTAGGCGGTAGTATGTAGACGGATTTGATACATTACATGCTCACTAACTTTGGTAACCTCACAGCGGCAGAATGGGGATGATTAATGGTTACGTGTCATGAAAAGTCGTTTTTATAGTAAAACAGTAGGCAGAAATGTTACCCAAGATTTAATTTCGTCATCTGAAAAACTGAGGTAAGCAAAAATGGATTGAAGAAGCAAAGACATTAGACTGGAGAAAAGATAGTAGATGTCAGCAAAAGTTTTGACTTTGGAAGCTTTTTACATTTACGATGCACATGTACATTCGTACAAATGGGACTAGAGCACTGTTACTGTTACTTATGTTGTTACTTCCTTCCCCGCACATATTGTACTGGTCCGTATGAAAAGCGTCTTATACTGTTAGGTGTATTTATTTGCTAAAAGTCAGTTTTATAAAAGATGCCTACCATACCATGACTTTCTTTTTTATTTGCTTAAAGACATTCCTACAGTTGGACAAATACACATTAAGGACACTATTCTATCGTAGTATTCAAACGTCAGTGTGTAAATACATTATATGTTCTATAATAGTAATAGTACTAGTCTATGTAATATGGAATCATACCTAATTGCATTACACAGGCGAATATTAATGTACACATCGCTTATATATTCCATCAGGAGAGAGACACACAAAAACATTTAGTTGTAACTGTTGCATAAGTATTCCACTTTCTAAACCTTCCCTTTTTCAATTTCAATTTATTTTCTATTTGAATTACTTACCTGGTGTGTAGAAATGCAGCAATAATCAAGGTAAATAGATTAACTTATTATAATGCTTATATGTATAGCCAACTTATTAAGCAAAATAATTGAAAAATCTTTTCTTAGTGCTACAACAGCTAACGCTCTGAAAATATGTATTTAATATATTTTATTAGAATCATACAAGGAATAGCCATTACAATATCTTTTAGCTTAGGTAATGTAGTACATATATGTAAGTATCCATAATAATAGCAAATGAAATAGTAATTCATTGTGTTATTATATACTTTGTTTCCAATATGGGGAAAGTCATAGAAACTGAGTGTATCGTTATATAAATAGGCCTGAACTATACATACAGATAAGATTACATATACTGTATCTGTTCGAGCTAGAATGCGAATGTGCACACATTAGGTATCTGTTATATTTTCCGTTTCTGTGTTGAATCTTTGGAATGGGAATAGAAGTAGACATAACAAACGAAGCAACTACAATATCTCCTATTATAGTAATAGCTCGTTCGTAAATAGAGAAAAAGTTTCGAGAATTTTGGGAAAAGAAAAATGTAGGTAGGCTAAACTGATGTTAACTCAGAACACGACACATAGATCGCCGAAAGTACGCACTAAAACTTTTCAACTTGCTTTGCTACTTCTTATGTCTTCCTTCAAGAGCACACGATTCAATGCTACATTTACTAAGCTTCACTCTACTGCGATAAAAATTAATGGAAATGAACGATTTGCACACTCGTCTTCATCTTGACGAAAGACGTTCTACCATTGTAGTATTACTTTACCACTTCATCCTGCAAGCGTAGGAAAGTTTACTTCCTAAGAAACATAAATATAATAGTGTACATTATTGCACATATTATACGACTTCCTAATGTATATAAGATTAGGTATAGTATAAATATAGTGAAGACAAATGTGCAGAGATATTAGTGTAAGTTCGTGTTTTGGAAGAAGGGATATTTGTTCTGTTTAAAAGGACACAAATGTTCGAGAGTACCAGTTTTTCATAATAATGATGGCCGAGGTGATTGAATTTTATAATGTAGAAATAGTTAGTAGGAATCTAGTTCAGACAATCATGGAAGGGAGATTTTCCATTTTCTTCAAAGATGATATGCAATAAGTAATGTGTAGTGTTGCTTTATTGCTTTCTAGTGCATCACCTAACTATCTTTCCATAAATAATAGAAATACATAATATGCATGCATAATTGAACGTTCATATAATTATTTCATTTTTTAGAGGAAATCTAGAGAATAATATTATATTTTTGTAGTAGGAAAAAGTGAGGAAATCAGTTTATGAATAAATCAATTTTTCGTTAAACAATTTGGGATTTGGATTTTGCCAATTTCTTTACGGAGACGGTAAAATTAAAACAAAACGCGTAAAATTAAAAATTAAACACGGAGAGTTGTCCTTTGCATTTTTACTTTTACTATGTTCTACAGATAATTTCATAATAGATGATTTTCCCCGTACCGCAATAGGTTTTCGTAATGCGGTACGAGCGCTCGTAATAGACTACCGTATGACAACCCTTAACACCTACTACTAATGCTTGCTCCGTTCGGTAGTCTATTACGAGCTCTCGTACCGCGTTACGAAAACCTATCGCGATACGGGGAAAATCATCTATTGGAAAAGTAGATTTAAAAGGTTTGCGAATTTTTACTAAAACATTTAAATGCATTCAAGTAACGGAATGCACAGTACTTCGAAACAGAAAGATTGCTATGAATACTGTGAACGTTCTTAATTACCGTAAAGATCTGCAATACTTGCAACCAAATTAACTATTTGTATCTTATCTGAAATATGATTAATTAAAGTTAGTGTTGAAAATGTTAATGGAGTGCCTGCACTTGTTTAGGTATTAGGTATATTAAAATGTATTATGTACTTGATATATATTTTTGAGTTTCGCCCATTTTCCTATGCGCAGACGCATAATTCATTGTATTCGGAAAGGTACATTTTGGCAACAAGGATGGAGAACGACTGGCTTACAAAATAGCTTTTTTCTAGCTCAGTTTTGCGTCATGCAGTTGACAAGCTATAGCGAAGTGAAAGGAAAACTCAACTGAATGAAGATTTCCCAAGTCTCAACTTTCAGCTACAAGTGTTTCTATTCGATTTCTCATTCCCTGTCTCTCCCACAACTATGCATGTTTGTATACCTACCATTTAGTAACACATACGCATATAAACGCTTGTGTTCTATATACTGACGTGCGATGATTCCGTGTACTCTGCAGCAAATCTGCTTGTCCATCACGGTAGCTCATCCGTTTGACTAGATGCCATTTAGGTACCTAATACCTAAATGACGTAAATCCTCTAGTTGCTCTCTCTTCAATAATAGTGCCACCTCCCACCAAGACAAAGTTTTTACATATGCTCTTTCGCTTGTATTTGAGTTGGAGTCATATTTACAGACATTTTATTCATTAAGTTGTGAATTAGAAATAACTGTGACGTTTTCAAAAGTTTATCGTTTTGAAATTTTTCTATTTTCTTAAAAAATAATATTTTGCCGTTTTTTATTTTTAAGAATAATTCGCATGCAAATCTTCTGCTATTTTAGAAATGTCCAAATGTTCAACAATTATTTGTATTTGTTTTTCAAAAAACGCAAATAATCCTCAATACAATATATTGGCCCAAGTTATCAAGGACGTTTTAATTTATCACTACTCTACTAGGTGAACGTATGCATTTACTTGAAATGCAAAAGGAGGGAAAAAGGTGGAGAAAGTCGGATCGAATCGTGTAGCACATTGGCATTCCAGGACTCCTCAACAAATGAAAACTGAAC
The DNA here is from genome assembly GCA_034694165.1 of Tomocerus mixtus. Lineage (NCBI taxonomy): Eukaryota > Metazoa > Arthropoda > Collembola > Entomobryomorpha > Tomoceridae > Tomocerus > Tomocerus mixtus. Next base: position 31,199 of record JAQFYC010000256.1, read on the forward strand.
TGAACATACAGCTACTGTTACATGACCTACTAGACCTGTCTCTTCAACCATGTTTGTGCTTTGTGTTTTGTGTATATGTCTGTCTGCAAATATTTCGGCGTGTCGTATAAAGGTACAGATGCGATATTTAGGATGTATTTGTATTTGTATATAGGAGGAAATGTATATTAGCTCAGTTGTATGTAGTATGTTTAATGTTTTGCTGTACTAAAGATACCTATTTAGATATACATTGCGCGTGCTGCATTTCCAATATGAATGGATTCTGGATAGAGGCTAAGGTGGTTTAGCTATGTAATTCAGAATTTGGAAAATGAATGGCTTGAATGCACTTTAGCAAACAATATAACACTGTCTCTATCTATTTGTATCTCAAGTGCTAGTACTTACGATTAGTGACACGCTTGAACAAACACATACAAATTTACAACTGCAATCTGCTGAGATCATGTGTTACAGATAACTTTCTTCTTCAGGCATTTCTCCAGATTGGAATTGGTATACGTAATATGTTTGTACTATCTTATAATTATAGATATGTAGTGCAATAGTAATAGTACATTATTTAATTGCGAAAGAGTTCTCCAAAGTTTTGTCATTTAAAGAGTTGTTATTAAATGTGACATTTTGTAATTTGGCCATGAAATAGTGTGTAGGAAGATAAGTTTACTACAGGTGAATGTGGGCGAATGCGAATTTTAATTGATTTCGGAGAGTGAAAAGTTTTTGTTTAATTTAATGAATTATTCTCTAAGTGTGTACAATAGTAAATAATTTATTCACCTGAGGGTTTTACACAATGCATTTCAAGATTAAATTACTTTGTGTATCCCACAATGAGTTTCCTTGGAATTGCCCAAGTTGCGATGCCAGGTGTAGTACTGTAACATTTATGTCGTCCATAAACTAGGAGCCTACTCACTCACAAAGTTACAATCAAGGAGGATACACGACTGCACTCTGCTCTACTTACTTTATTCGACAGCTACTCACAGTCAATCTACTTTTGCTCTCTCTGATATATTTATATTACAAATAGCTCCTTCTCCGAGTCAACCAACGCTCACTGACTATGTATCTACAATATGTATCTGAACAATAGATAGTCAAGCCTTGATTTAATGCCTTTTGACTTACAAACACACTCCATGCTTTAGCAGACACGTACTACAATAATAGTACATTCAATCCAAAACTATCTCTTCGTAGTACTGTAGGTTCCTTCATCCTCAGTCAGAATCTATTGTTGAAAAGCATTTGAATACGTATAAGACTCAAGGATATAATCCAACTGTTTACTTATGCAAAATCTGTGCATATTATATCTTTCTTCTTCCTCTATAAAAAAATGTTAAACTTCGTTTGCGTGAAAGAGTAATATCATTCTGAACGATAAAAAGCTTTTTCGCAAAACCAAATCTAATAAAATTGTTGTACGCAACAAACATAGTGGAATGAAATCTTTGCGCAATATAAATAATTTACTAGACAGCCTCGCATTATTACTTTTGTTCAAACTCACAACCTCCCTTGGAATATTCTGAAAAATGATTTTAGAAATTGGATTGGGATTTAAAATGTAATATCAAGTTGTATCAGTTCTTTTCTATTTTAAATAGAATCTCTCATCATACATTTACTTAGAATATTGAAAAGAAGTAGGATAAGTTGACTGGAGATTGATTCAGTCAGTGATTCAGAATATTGAAAAGAATTTAAATTAAAACTGGTTGTTTGCAGATTAAAATAGAGTTGGCAAGATAAAATAATAGCTATGAGGATATAATACGTCTAATATCGTTAACTATCAACTTTGGCTAAAGCAGTGTGGTAATATGTATTGCAAATTGCAATTTTCATACGTGTCTTTTTTGTGGGCGATTCATTTTATGCATAAATACGTAGCTCAGTTGCTCCAGATTCTAGGAAGGGTAACTTGACATTAAGATGTCAACGAGGATACATGTTTGATTAAAAGGTTAAAATAAATCACGTTTTAAGTCTAAAAACAAGCCCGAAGGGAGGAATGTTGATATATGTAGCTAATATTCATAACACCTTGAAGAAGTTCTTTGGATTCAGTTTGTCTCCTACTTCATGAATATTATTTAAACAACCTAGGGCTAGGACCTACCCATTTATTCAGGTCACATGAATATAATATTACCTAGACATATTATATGTTAAGACTTTCCCTGGAGTTAAAATCAATTTTCGTGTAGTGATAAGTGCCTCACGTTAATTTATCACCTTTTCTAAGCCAGCGTCTTATAATTCCTTCCAATTCTGATTATATATTCAGTATTGAGAAAAGTTGATATACTTTAAGGGGACTATAACGTATAATATATATTCGAAAGTAAAAATTGTATACAAGTAATAGAATTAATAACATGACATTTGAAACAATAGTCGAATGAATATATGTATCAGATGGTTTCCTTCGAATGGAAAACATGCTACTGTATTTCTATCTATACGCACTAAATTTGTAATGCTGTGCCTACTTAGGGGCTCCCTATATTGCTACATGGAATATTACTTTCATGGTCTATACATAAAAACTTCCTATTACATTTAATATACAACAGATAAGTAGAAACATCAGGATAAGGAAAATGAGTTGGCAGAAAGAAGGAAGAAATCTCCCAAGAGGCTTTCCAATGATATGCTATCCATATCCAGTCTACCTGTGTCTCTGTACGATAGAAATTGATGTCTTGTGCTTTCACTTGCAGCACTACATAAAGAAAAAGCATTAATATTTCATGTTGATAGTCTGTAGATTGATCTTTCCAATGTAATCGAGTGCAATTTGAAATGATGGGCAAGACAAGCCATATGTGATAGACGTGAACAAGAGTGTTCCATTTTAAAATTCAACATGAGAATCAATGATGAACGAATCGTTCAAAGAATAATAAAAGTACAGCATTTTTCTTGATGGGCACAACTGGTGCAAGTTGAGAGTCATCTTCCCCAAGGTTGTATCCTTAGAAAATCTGCTACCTATCTATTACTTATGGGGCTACCTACTTCTTACTTCTGAAAAACCATCTGAAGCAATGCACGTAGAACAAAACTACAGTTATTTGTTTGATTGAAGTTCATGTAATTATTCCGAATAATAGTACACTTCTAATTTCTGTATAAATCAAAGGAATTCTGATCATCAAATAGACATAAGTTATTTAATTTCCACCCACTAAATAATTTAGCACTAGTTCTCAAGAATTACAAAGACAATTAAGGATGTTACATTAAGATGTGGTGCAGCTTAATTCGCAACGTAGAATGAATGGCTACCGAAGTTGCTAAGGAATTTTGATTCTGTTGAAATTCATTGTGCTCTTACTATTGTCATTGATGACAATTAAGCTGCATTCTTTGAAATAGTTCATTTAAATGTAGATCTCTACTAGATGTTACAGGTAAACAACCAATCATCAAAAAGCTTCTGAGAATAAATATGTTGCGCATAAAGAAATTAGTATTGTGTAAGACAATAATTGAAAGACATCAAAAGCAATTACAAGTAATTATACTACGTATTATGCCTTTCAGTTTTATTATGTAACTAAGTACGATATAGCTATATTTTCCACTGTCTGATTGTTCAAACGATGGAAAACACAATTTGCTATTTAAAATATTGGAGTTCTCCTATTTCCGCAGACTCCGCAGTGCAGTGCTCTGGTGTACATGCCGCAGTATATCATGAAATCACGTTCAGGTGTAAATTTGTGCGATGTATGCCATAAATTTCCAACAGGGAAGTATGTAAATGCTTAGGTAATGTAGGAATACAGCGAGTTTCGTAATTGGGAAGTATACATGGAGATTGCTGATGGTGAGAGTTGAGTTACGTCCTTATTAGAATGATTCATCCCTTATTGCTAATTAGTAGGGTGCCTACGCATAATATAAAATTGCACGTGTGAAGGAACGACCTGGAGCATGGAAGCCGGTTGATTGTTCAGTACAGAGAAAGTATGTCAGTAAAATCAAAGGCAGCTCTATCAAAAAGGCTATCAATTTCCTCTTTAGCAAGCGGAATCTCAAGGAAATGAGGAAACAGTTGATAGTACTCTCTTTTATTTTAGCGATATTGTTCAAACGTTCACTGCTCGTACGATATTACTGTATTGTCCGTTTAAATGTTATAATAACGTCATTATTTTTTGTGGGGCTTTGTAGCAAATGCAATAACGACAGACAGCTATCTGTAAAAAGAAGCGTCAGGCACACATTTTTGTGCAATTTATTTGCAGTCCGTGGAAATGTGAATAATATATGGGTTAGAGAAATTTAAATATATAGACGCATAGTTAGGAAATTGGCTTCAAAGAGAATTTTAAATGATAGAGCTGCTTTGTTACTTTGGCATAATATTATACAGAAGCGACTGTTAAATCCAATTACTCTTGTCTTCCGCTTGCTTTCAACAAAAATGAGATTGAATTACAGTCTACTTTTTGTTTGCTCTCGTTTGTTTCAAAAATTCTTCGAAAATCATGTACAGGATGCTTAATAGAAGATGATAACGAAGTCGTCAAGTCGTCATTCATCTTTCAAAGCAGTTCATTTACAATTTCCTTGTTTCTGCTCTCTCCATGTCTTCTCCTCTGTCTTCTATTCTATGCAAATCATCCTACATGCATGAAGATGAAAGTTTTTAAAAATAAGTTATAACTTTGTGTTTGTGCATCTATCTACCCACTTCGTGTATAATATAAATCTCTTTTCCGTTTGTTATGTTCAGCATACTAACTTAACTATATTTCAGATTCAGACTCTATGCAGTTGTCGGCTATAGGCTATAGGCACATTACACAATGTATATAACAGTGTGTAATTTTCCTTGTTAGAAATTTAATGATGAAAAGTTTTTTTGTTGGCTTGACTTTGGCTTGTGGTGGGATTGAAGTCGATGTATTATATTAGCAACAAGGTCAGAGACGCCTCTCTTAAGCTATTCTAGTTTATAATATGACATGTAAATAATACCTACTTAGCTAAGTAAATTTATGAACACTGATAATGCAATCTTGCTTAATATTCCCCCCACATACTTAGTAGTTGACAGTCCGGAAATATTTAGTTAAGACTTGCCTTTTCTCATCTTATCTTTTGCGAAGTAAGTAAACTTATCTTTGTTGTGCATCATATAAGTAAGTGCATATTGAAAATTCAATGGAAAAGGAAGCTAAAGAAGTTTCTTTCGTATTCCTCTAATGCACTAGACTAAATAAGTACTACAGAAAAAACGGTGATAATGCAAACATAGATTCTAGTCGCATAGATTTCTAAAGATTGATTGACATTTTTTTGATGTTGGAGTTAATGGTGAAAGCATGATGGAGAATCAACGAGGCGAAAAGTATCAACAAGTTTACTGTTACATGCATACACTTACTTCATTGCTTCCTCGCTAGCAACGCAACGCAATGGAAAAAGCTTTGAAAAGAGCGTCTCTCCTTCATTGTGCCGGTACATATATAAATACTGAGAAATGCTTCAGAAAGACATTTCATGGTTCGCTGATATAAAAGATGAAATGTGTCGTTGTGCACTGTGCCACATAAAATGGTTTGACAGAAATATTATTTTCTTTGCTTCTTACATCTACAACATGTTTATGTAATACTCAATACGTGTTTGCATTCTAAGCATATACGAAGAAAGCCTTTGCTTCGTTTACAAAAAAATATCTTAATGCAGGTATTAATAAATACAAATATGTAAAGCAAGGAAAGTAAAGTGTAAAGGACTACCACCATGATAATATGCTTTTATATAACTTGCAGAAGAGATAACTACCGTCCTCTGCGCCTGTCTTCAACATTATTTATATAAAACATATTATTAACACTACGCTTACTTTCCATTACCTGTATTTTGTAAAAAGAACATTCCTTGCCATGTTAAAATGGTATATCAGCTTATCTCTATTATTCATTGACAAAAATATACTTTCAAAGTTTTCTCTTTCTAGCAGATTTACTTGCTTGTCGTGTTGGATTCTCCAGTAGGTAGGTAGTAGGTAGGTAATTATTTATTGGACTTCTCAGATTAGTAATCAATATACTCTGGGTTCTCAAGTATGTACTTTCGTTTTCCAGTTCCATAAAAATTAAGAAACATCTGAAATACTTATAACATTACATATTACCAAATACATTTTTGATCTCTAATACTTGAAAGCATAAAATTTGCAACCTTCAAAAATTAAGCTTTAACAACTCATCTTCGTTTTTAAAAATGATCCACACAGACTCTGCCAAAATATTGTATGAAATATTTAATGAATCAAAAAATTAGGACTAAATTTGCCATTACGCCGCCATATAGTAAAATATAAATCGGGGTATTGTAGGACTCATCTCCCGTTTCCGTAGTATGCTGCTGCAAACTATAGTACTCTCTCAATGGGCTTAAAAGACACTTTGATTAATGATTTTTAAGGCAAACAGTGTAGTAGTTAATGAAGTGGATTAATTAAAGTTTGGTCAAACTCTCTTCGGCTTATGGCTGTGTGGTTTAATCTAAAAGTGCTATAGTGGAATGGATTGTTTTGTATTCCCATTCATAGGTAGTCATGGAATGTCACTGATTACATATATAGTAAGCTAATAAAAGCAAAGGAACACTAACTAACTATAAGTATTCAATTCACAACTTCTACATTACCTAACTGCACTAAGGCGACGAAATAAACAAAGTACTGAAGTAACATGACGCTGCGCTGTCTGGATTCTATTGTGTTTATATTTCTCTGTGGCAGGTACCGTGTTGTTGTAAGTATGGATATATTTGTATACAGGTTGGTGTATTCAAATACATTATACAATTTGTTACAACGTCAGCGTTACAAATACGATTTGCAGCACCTACCCGAAACAACAGATAATCCTTTTTAAAATGTCCTTAACTTGACAATTCAACAGTGAAGTAAAGTACATACACACACTCTTTCAAAAACACGAATGTGAGGAACAAATAAATAAGTAAAGGAGCTTTATTAGAAAATATATATGTCAATATGTTTATGGTAATATGATTTTATTGCTCCTATTGGTGGCTATTTCACAGAAGGTTGACTGTAGCAATTCCATTAGCTATTTGAATTTCATGTAACCCCTCAGCAATACCTGCTCGGCTTCAACAGATAGTACGGAGCTTTTATCTTCATTTTTATCTAACGGATTACAATTTATTTGTTACGGCATAGGTATGTACACTTACTATTATTTGTAATGACCTATGTAAAATAAATATTGCGTTTGTATAGCCGGTGTGTGTAAGATAGGATAAGGAGACATATTGATGAGTACTAGCAGCTCCCATTGAAATTGACAATAAATAAATTATTGTCAACTTAAAAGTTTGAGTATTACTCCACGTCATCGGCACGAAGTAGCTCCTCCTGACTATAATGGATTTGTTTTTAGGAGATAATGCATCAATCATCCACAGGTAGGAATCGTTATAAGTTTTCATATCATTGCAATTCGATGCGTGACAGCGACCGCAGCTGGAAAGTCTTTTGTTCAAAGTTTTCTACATAAAATTCCAAGTTTTGGATGGGCATTCCAACCAAGAGACATTTTTAGGGTATAACATTGCAGAAAAAGTTTATCCGTCAGTCTGCCATGCTTTGCAATTTTCCAATCTCTGTCCATTCCATATTGAAACCTTCCACGGAGGAGTCCGCTTACTATTAGAAATTGTATGAGCTTGCTGTCTACCAATAGTGGAGTATTTGCCTTATTAAGGATATTAAAGAAGACATGGGCAGAAGAGACATATTTTGGTGTAAGAGATACGGATCAAGTAATATGTGTAACGTAACGTGGAAAAATAACAGAAGTTGTTTGCGAAAAGTACAAGTAAGCATAGAAGAAAAGACGAGACACGACACGAAGGCTACTCTTCTCGGTATTGATGTTACCTACCATCTTTTTTTTCCTTATGGCTTTAGTATACGTGGCGTCGTAATCGTAACTGTAACATAAAAAGTACCGTAAAACATGAAAATAAGGTCTTTAGTAATAATTAAAACTTAAACAGTAAATAAATGATCAAACAGGACAAACTGTGGCTTGCTTGCAATTTACCATTTAGGTGTTTTGCATTGCTTAGATATTTCCCTTTTTAGAATTTGCTAATAATAGCCATTTTTGAGTTTTTAATTGCTTAGAATTTTACCATATTACTGATAGCTTGGGAGTTTATCCGCATGCCGAAATAATTCCTACCATAAGAGGCAAAATAGTAACCACAAGGTATTTTTACTCGTAAAAAATTTGAAAATCACCTTCCGCAGATTTACGTTACCAGTATTGGATAGTCATAAGTATATCGGCAGAGTGAATAAGTAAATATAATGTAATATTATAGGACATACTTACTTTTCTCTCTGGCATTTTACCTTGTCCATAAAGCAAATGGTTACCGCTTCCAAGAAGCGTATTAGTATAGTTGATAGTGGTCTGGTCTGCTAACCATTTGGAGAAACTCTTTCCATTTCCGTCTCATATTACAACAGAGTAGCTTTCTCTTTTCATTGAGTTTCTTAACCTACTTGCCAAAAATATCAAGATATGACAGTAATAAGTACACAAACAAACAGCTTCGCCGTGTTACGGATGAATCAGAAATATAGATGTGCGTCGTTTCGTTGCTCTATCTGTTCGACTAATGCAGAAACAATGTACCTACAGATGATATTACATATCTTCTTAAGTATAGTCTACCTACCTTGCATTTTTCATGTTGGTATATCTAGAAAATTTTCATGCTGATGTATTTATGTCAATACCAAGACGCAAATACGAAAGTGAGAGCTGAATTTATGCTGATGCATGCTGAAAATGATCATTCATTTACAACCAAGTATACATAATAATTTTGTTACAGGGACACTTCATACAACAGTAATTTTTAAATGAATTAATGGTAAAACACTCGAGGATACCTTGTAGATAATGCCTATAAAGGATCCAATGTTATTCTCAGCTATTCGTGCAAAATTACATTTATTTATTATGCCCACTTTTTAATATTTTGTATGTTGGAAAATACATTTTCGCTCCAAATTCCATTTTTACATTAAATTAAGATAACCATATAAAGTGATGATTTCGCAACTTGCAACATGTCTCTTTATGTTTGTAATCCACTGCCCTAAATAAATATTAAAAAATGAAACGAACAAGTGTAATACTCTTCAAACATGTGCCTTTTGACATATTTACTGAAGCACGCCATAAATAATATACAATCTAAAACGAAATATATTCTTGTGCTCTTTCTAGAAAGTATAAAATACTAATTCCATTATCAATATACAGTGTTTGAGTATCTCAGTTCTATCAATCGTACTCTTGTAAGTGAAAGTAGTATTTTGCATCAGAGCAGCCAATAATAATATTTACCTTGTCGTTATTTTCTAAATTTTTTATGCGCCTACCTGTTTGGTCAAACTGTTGTTCAAACATTACATATCTGTACATCAGTAAATAGTTATTATTGCTCTGTCTACAGAATTATTTATTTTCCAAAAACGGGAGACGAAGAAATATGTCAATTCCTTGTCAGTACTAGTGAGACTTGTTTCATAACGACCTGGTGGTGAGTACATAGTGCTAGTTGATAATGGTGGTATGCAATTCCTGAGGACGTTCCTTATGTTTGTGTGTATTTGTGCAAACGTGACAAGACGACACTACATAAAATCTGAAGTCTATTTGCAGAGTGTTGAAGCGAGGAGTCGTAGTCGTGGCTTCGTTCCCTGCACAAACAGTTGGAAAACGAATGTTGAAAACTGATTTTGACAATAAGGGAGTCGGTGGAAATGGAAAACGGAATGTGGAATAGGAAACCTCAGGGTGTCGACTCTCCTTTCTGTTTCCACCAACTATGCAATATGCAACTGAGTCAGTAACTCCCCCTTCAGTCATGCTTGGCCAAGCCAAACTTAGCCTTTATTAACGTCCTTTCCTCCTCAGTAATTCCAATTCCAACCTCCTGGCATATCAGGGGAACCAGCATGACATATTTTAGACTCATTTACACATACAGTGTGACACTATGGTGTGGCACACGCTTACCTTGTTGACTCATTTTAAAATGAGAATAGATATCTTAGAAATGTCCTTACAACACTTAATATTAGCTAAACCGAGGCTAACTATGTTATGCTACAGTGTCAGTCATAATTACTTTAACAGGAAAATATATAACTGCACACTATTGACATTTTCCCATGGAAATACTAGGTATTGAGGTTATTGTAAACTATTTGTAATTCCCAATGATGTCTTATTTACTTACTCATAAAATTATTGGACCGTTTCCAAAACTACCTAAAACTGTCCAATATTTATACCAATTACATTGTTGTTTCAAATAACTACTTCACCATACACTTTTAGTATAGACTCGTTAATTAATTTAGTTGTAGTATAAAGCTAATAAAGATTTATAAATTAAGTCCAAGCGAGTATAATGAAAAATATAGCAAGGTAAATTGTGGGAAATTATTATTGACAACACTGTGTATTATATAATATTGTTGCTCGGGAAAGCCCGACCAGGATACAACATCTTTCATTTACACGATACGGAATGAAAATGTTTAAATCTAAATGCAAATACTCTGCCATAAAGTTTGCAGAAAGAGAGCTGGTGTTGTATCTCTCCGTTATAAACGAATAATTTGTGTATTTCATATCCTCCTTGGCCCACCGAGTCTTCAAAATCGTAGTTCGTCCTTGTCCTTGTGAGATGCTATTGCCTTTGAAGACAACTACATATATTTAGAATTAAAGCAGCTATTTAGCTAAATATGCAATTTCATACTTGCATTTGTGTAAAATGAATACATTAGTATAAAATTTGGGACAGCAACAATGGCAACAAAGAATTCATTTTTCTGGGTTCATCCGCTCCGCACCACTGAACATACATACCGTATAAACTAGGAATACTTGAAACTGTGGCCTAACCAGCCTAACCACATCCAAAGATAGTTTTAAAAATAAATTCTTTGATGTTCTTGCGTACGTTTATGGTTTATAGCAGCCAGCTTATTGTAACCTCTTCCGCTTTTGTTACACAATAGCTGAAGCATGAATGTTAAGGTTGTCTTTTTTCGAGGAACCAACATAGAGAACTTTTGATTTATTTTTGAATGAATGATTCTTTTAAAGTGCATAAATAAAGCTCCATAAAAGGTTCGCTTTGTTACCTGAATACTGTAGTATATATTTTTAAAGCTGTGACTGTCAAAAGGAAAACTAGAACTTTGCCGTAATACGAGAAAGGAGTAAGTATATCATCATTCTAACGCAGCCTTGAGGAAAGACATAAAAATAAGCAATAAATATAATTTAGACACGAAAGGGAGACGAACTCTATTGTATATTTCGAAAATTAGTTGTAGTTTGCTCCAACTTTAGGTTTGGTCGGAAAGTCGGAACTCCAAAGACGTGCGTGGTTTATGGGCAAATTTTGGTTGTGTGTAGTATTTGTAGTTAACTTGCTAGAATCACGTTTCCACCCAAATATATTACTGCGATTCGTAAAACTTGGACGCATGTCGTCCTGAATATATCGTTTCTAAAAGATGTCAAAGTTTACATCGTGTTAGTAACTGTTACTGCTACTTACTTATCTTAGGTTGGTCGAGTACAGCACTGCTAGGTATCAGTATTTAAGATAATAACATTGCCATTGTGAATAGGAATACCATCAGAGTTAGCAGACCATCTCCAGGGCAAAAAGGAACTTAAGTTTGCTGATTTGATTAAAATCGTGTTCCAGATAGAAGTAGATTCTTGCAGACAACACTAGTTAGTCTTAGAGCTCCTAATAGGGTCCTACCATTAGCTATAGGATTAGAACCGATTAGCTATCGGATCCTATCTTTATACCGATCCGGATCCTTATAGGTTTGCATTTGTTATGGTCCGGATCTTTATCGATTCGGATTCTTAATGGTCCGGTACCGGTAACTTTATCGACTCGGACCAGTATAAGGATCCGAACCGACAAGGATCCGAACCAACAAGGATCCTATCCTATAGCTAATTATTTCGGATCATCCGATAAACGGATCGTATTAGGAGCTCCAGTTGGTCTGTTATGTTGAGTTGATTTTCATCCAAACCAGTTTCAGTAATTGCCGTGTAAACGATTTTTGTAAAATAAATGCCAACTGAATCTATCTATTGGTCTCATTAGCCATTTATGTTATTTAGTTATAAGGTTTTCAATTGTACTTTTGGGCTTTTTGTATCTTTAGCTCCACATCCAGAGCTTAGGTGCTAGATTTAAATATAAAGTGTCTTTAAATCATTGAAAGGACATGAGACATAAGCTACGATACTTTATACAGATACATACAACAATCCCGACGGAATGCTCCATTCAATGGATGTGATATGCAAATTCTGCTTTCATTTTCCCCTAGAGTGATTTTCTCTTACATTTGTCAGACGCGTACTGTACTTTAGTTTTCATATTTAAGATGAAGTAGTAAGCGTTAGCGTTCACATGGGAATTTCAGTAGACAAAATAGATTTATATTATCAATTACACTCATGCATGAAAGTCCAATAATATTTACAATGCACATGAACTTGCAGAAATTGAGTAACTATGTTGTTTTCAGGTTAAAAATTACTTAATGCGTTTAATATTTCCAAAGTTTATATTTTTTCTTAAAAATAAGTTTTTAACGAACATTTAAAGGTAGAGTTTTAACGAACATAATTTATTTATAACATTGTTGGTACTATTATTAAGCAAAACAGTATATTGCTAGTTGGAAATTCACTGTGCTACTTAAAATAGCACGTAACTCAAAATAAGTTCTTAAATACATTGTAGAAATCATTTCATACATACGTACTACTGAATAAACTTTCACTTTCACTAATACTATTAAATTCAATTACATTGAAACAACGGTATGGTTAATAGGGTAAAAATAATATTTAGTACTTAGCATGGACACATTCTCACTACTATTATAACATTATGACGCTTAGTTTGTCCACAGAAGTTGAAGTATTGGATTGCGATGTAGTACAATGAACATATATATGTATAGTACCGCCTTAAGTTCAGCATGTCGTGATTCTAAGGGTAATTCTAGGTATACATTTCGTTAGGAGCTGTTAAGAGCTAACTAACTACTTTCTGAAAAGTGAAAGTGCATCGTAGATGTCGACGGTACATTTAATGATTATAATGATTACTGCCTACTGTGCCGAGGCACACATTTAACATCAATTAAGTAATTACATTCTAGAAATATCTGGATGTGAAACAGGGTGAGTAAAGAAATACATGACATATCGTAACCGTAACTACTTTGTAAATTAAAAACCAAATCGTCTCTTGTAGATTTTGAGTTTTGGTAAAGGGTACTTAAGTGGTGACAGGTTGATGTGATAGAGTAATTTACAAGCAGAATTTTAAATGTTTCCATTCTAAGTTACTCGCTATCTGAATAAATCCGAAATGGTAATGACATTTTGTTTTCCGTTCCCTCCTACCATTACTCTACTACGACATACTAACTGACAAGACAAGGTACCTTACACCAACTCCAACTATATACATACAAAGTACATCCGAGCCAAGTCAAGACTAGGGAAAACTAGAAGACTTAGGAGCCAAAAACGAGTATCTTAAAAGTTTATCTTCATATAGTAGTGCATACATATTTACTTTACATTACCTGCCTACCAATCGTTAAAGCGACTTACTTAATATGTGTGCCTACTCACTTACTCTGCATTCACGTCAAGTTCATAATCTTGAATCACACTAGCTCTCACTCACAATCAATCTAAAAATGTCACCTATATTTACAATTTGCTTTTAATATACCTCTATCTATATACACCTACATCCATCAATTATACTGCAAATATCCTACACAATACTTTAACTATAACTGACGCCTTACAAGGACATTTACTCAACTTAATTGTAAGGCTACTTAACTATGCAATAAAATTAAAAATTAGTTATCCAACATTTTCATTTTGCATTCACCTAACATTCAAGGTTAAACGCTATTACTCTGTAGAAATACATTAAGGAAAAATCAAATAATAAAAGTAGCTGGCAAATTAGAGTACTTAAGGGGGCCCCAATAGGTGGAATTTGAATCCGACGAATGTGGCCCTGATAAGCATCCGTTCATATTAAAAGTGGTATTATTTTGTGTTTTACACGAGTCAATCAATTTTATTGAATGGCCTTTACTTTTTCCGAGATTTTTTTTTATGTATTTTAGATGGAGAAAAAAGTGAATTTTTATGGATAGGAGATCGAAATTTTGACTCATCGTAGGGAGTTGTAAATGAGCTTATTAGAAAGAGCGCAAAAACCTGAAGGCGATATTTGCACTTTATTAGTTATAGTACGTACCTTTATAATAGCGTTTTGTACCTCTTCCCATGTAAATCGCTACTCAAAACCTTTTCCTTTCAAAAATTATTTTAATCCATAAAAATTAGCAAAATTTAAAAAAATCGCGATGCAAGAACGAGTGCGCGAGGGCCATTTATTTACTTCATGTTGAATAAACAGTTTACTTAAAGTGTGCACTATTCAAGACAAGTTTTAAACTTTCTCCGCAAATGAAATGAAAGTATTAAAATGCACACCATGCTGGAGTTATCGATAGAATAATTATTTACGTACACGGAACCTGTGTACACACATCAAATCGAAATGAAACCGTGTGGTCAGTTCAAATGCAGTGACTCAAGATTCTGACGGAAATGAGTTTTCCAGTTAACCAACTTTGATACCTGCCTGTTTTACTTCTGCTTTGTCCATCAGTTATGTAAATCGAAAACTCTAGATATAATATAACATTATGTCTCAGATAAGTTTATGTGTGGCGTAGCTATAGTTGACGTATTTATGAATGGAAGCAAATATAAATAAGGATGAAAAACATAGTAATGTCATGTTATAGTCAAAATTAGTGCCTTTGTACGTTCACATCTAGTATAACTAAACCACATTCTAGTAAATACCACAATAACGGAGGTGTTTAAAATAGTTTACAAACTTTTTCATATAGCACTGCCAGTCTCAATCCTGCCTTTCTAAAAGTGGTAGAACGGGTATATAAGGTTTACTTGATGAATATTTTGCAACATTTCCGGACTTTTGAATATAAATATTTATGTACATACGCAATACGCAGCTAAGTAAGTGGCTGATAATAGAAGAACGATAAGGTACTTATCAACAAATTTTAGGCTCTGTATTTATTTTCCTGAGAGTCCTGATGCTGGCTGGTAAGTTGTTGTTAAAATTGGGTGATTGAAGCCTACCTATTACAAAATGACGCAAGTAGGAATACTAAAGGTTAATAATCTGCGATATTCGGAACTTTTGACAAGATGTTTACTGAACCATGAAAATCGACTGAATATAGTGCAGTACGTCCCATTGCTTTGGATGTATATTGGAAACACATGGAGAAAGTTCATTGCTTTATGTACGCGCTAAATATTGCTTGAAGCTTTTGCATGGCCTCCATCGTTCACAATGTATAATTCCATCCTTTCTTTCGGAGGCCAATTCCCGGTTTCTCAAAAGCTTCAAACAGTGTTTAGCGTGTATGTACATAAAGCATTGTACTTTCTCCATGTATTTCCATAATACATCCACAGCAATGGGACGTACTGTAGAGTAGATGCAAAAATGTGCACTATGCGCTATGTTCAGTTCACTTTCCCCCGGGAAAGTGAAAATATCTTTAATGAGGATTGTGGGTTTATGGAACTACGATGAATGATTCATTGAAAACCCATGTAACTGAACATTTGTAATAGAAAAAAAATAAAACATTTATATTATTGCACTGGTAAATATACTAAATAGATGGTCAACCAAACTAATTTTTGTAAATTTTCGAATTACTTTTACCACAAAAGAAAATAGTGCTTAACAAATTTGACCCCTGTTTGACGTTTGTTTTACTTTATGAAAAAGGAAGCTATTTATTTTGAAAATAAAAGAATAAAGCGCGGCTATTCATTAGACTAGGTATTGTCATAAATCCTAATAGTGAGCATTCCTACTCAGCTCATTTTTGTGTAACAAGTAATTTATTTTGGTGAGATGATGAAGCCATGAATGCATTTGTGGTGGATTGAGATTTGGGAAGTCTCATTGTTGAGGATTTTCGGATGTTAAAAATAATGACTCATTAATGAGCCTTAATGTCTACATTCGTTACATTGTAACAAAGTTCATGAAATTGTCTACCCCAGCTTGCACAGCACTTTCCTTTCATTTGTATAATTCATGTTCTGCATTAACCATTGCTTTCTATTTATACAATACAGAATAGGGCATGCTACTATTTTGTACTAAGGTAGTTCTATTTATGGTCACAATTGGGCGCAAAAGTTCATAACGATGTATTTACTCTGTCAACTAATAAGTATTACTTTTATATCTATACAGTGCACATTGTTAGTAGCATTTGTTGCATAAGTGTGTCACATTCATCATTCTGGTCTAAAATTCCTACAAGGAACACAGCGGCAGGCAAAGAAATTAATATAAAACGTAGAGCCACTTGCAATTAGGGTCCATATCACAACTTAGATAAGTAATTTTTTTATGTACTACCACTTTGACCACGAGGATAATTTTTTCCAGTATATAAAGAGAGTAGGTACTTATTTATTTAGGGAGCCAGGCCTTTGTAGTGATGTCATTGCAACTTAACTACTATATTTAGCTCAATAGTTTAATAATGTATATGTGAAAATCCATGGTAGACAAATTAGGAGAGAATAACTGGTTATGAATGAACGTAATTTGCTGTTAGAAGTACTGATAAGTAGACGAATGTCGACAGTCATTTTATTATTCGTTTTATTATTATCTGCCTGTTATTTTAGATAATAGAGCATGGCAGACGGTGGAAAGACTTCCCCTACGCCTACACAAATGCCTAGGTATTCAACAAAGGCAACAACTCATGTTCCCAGCACAGCATAGTTAGTATTATAAAATGTAATTCCATCAAAAAGTTTCTCAACTAGGAAAATAGGGTTTGTGGCATAATAGCTACCTAATCTATTTCCAGTTCATGAAATGTAAGTTAATGTTAGAATTAGAAATTAGTGAGTTATGCATAAATATTAGTGAGCTTATGTTTAGTATTTCCATGCAAATTATAGGGCATAGTGGTTTAGTTACTCATTTATAATGCGTAGATTTTTTAGTCAGGGAAGTTGCCTGACTCTGCTGGACAAACTTTTGTGACAGACTTGAAAGAATTTTAATAATTTAGTTGGGTCCTCCCAGTTGAGGTTGAGTTTCCTGAATTGTTTACATTGTGAAACTGTTTTGAAGCAAAGCCACAAATGTATTCCTGTGTCTGACACAAAAATTAGTATAATTGACTATGGTTGAACTCTGCCCTGGAATGGTCTAGCTTGACTGCTCTGTTGCTCCTAGTTATATATATAAGTACGTGCCGACACAGAGTTACATTCCATTTGTAGTTTATTGTGATATATGAAAATATTTTGGAAATGGTTACTAGGAAGGTTATTATTCTGTAGTATCTACTAGAATCTAGAGATGCGGATGCGGATCTATAGTAGAATAGAGGGAAAGGATTCGGGTAGAAAAGAAGGAAACTTGTGCAATTATTCTTTGGTGTTAGTACTGGGGCAATATTTCGAATAGGAATAGTGAGGAGTAAATCAAGCAATGCACTTTAACATCATAATGAATCCAGTTCACTTGGTTGGTGAATTACAAAGATGGCTTGTAAAAGTGCCTTTAGGGCTCTCCGTGAACAATAGCTAAAACATTAGCTCCAAAACTACGTGGATTTTCTTCACTAATTTCACTACCAATGGAAAATTCCAAATTTTCTTCTATTTTGCAATGCAAAGTTCCAAAACTCAGTTTTCTTTGTTCATGCACTTTGCTTATGTCTATATAGTCCTAATATTTAACTTGGAAAATGTTTCATAACGGGGAATACATAATTTCTATGCTGTATAGCTACCTACTAGAATTACATGTTGAATTATAATGCTGAATTAACATGTGCAGGAATGGTGTCACAACAAAGAACTAGGCATTATCTTACGCTAGTAGATTGGAAATTCTCGGGAACTGATTTTTAATAATGAATTCTCAGGAAGTTTCCATATACTCGTATACAGTAGTATAATATTATAAGATTACAACTGTTCTATGATATAACATATTGTAAGATATACTTAAGTACAATTAGTACTGTAGTAGGTAAGGTAGTAAAGCCATTTAGAAATTCTAGTTTAGTATCTATTATGAACACTCGTGGGTTATTAGCATAATTTCAATACTTTTATGTACTTTCTTTCAGGGATGATTGCAGATTAGTGTCCTGTATGATTTCTTCTTCGTCGTCTTGTCTCCCGAATTCTTGCCTACGCATCGTCTTTCCAACAAACTAATTGAAGACTACTAATCTGATAACTTCTGAGTCTACAGACATCTTTCTCTGCCGTATTAACCAGATATCCAGTAAAAGCCACACTATAAAATTATCATTCCTTATTTATCTAATGACAACCTGGCGGCACCATTTTCTTGGCAGCAACCTTGTACATGAAGGTATGTCAAATCTCATCTTATTACTTATAAATGACTTTACTTTTTATTTATCATGATACAAATTATTTTATTGACGTCGATAGAAAAAATATCTAACAAGTTACAGAGATTTCAAACTATTTCGTACCCAAAGTTTTTTATCGTTAATTTACGTAGTTATAAGAAGATTACAACTAGATAATAATCTGCCTATTCAGAATTGTATTCGCAACAGTTTCTTTCTGTATTTCGATAGTCAAGGAGTTTTTTGCTATATATCTCATCTTGTAGTATGTTGTGAACTATCGAGATAAGTACAAAATAATAGAGCCACCATCCAATGTGCTGCAGTTAATTATTCCTCGCCTAGCCACATTGGCAAAATGATATTATTATTAGTATTACTACCTTACAGTACAAAATAATCTATTTTATGCTCCACAACATCCTACATCTAAATCCTATTACATATAAATTAACCTTATGGAAGCTTTCAATACTGTAGGTATACCAAATTATTTCTTAGATATTTTCAGAACTCTTTTAGTGGACTAAGAAGATTAAAACTATTGATTTTCATTAAGATTAAAAGTTAAAGTAACCTAGTGGTTCTTAAGATTCCATTTTTTAATAGAATTTGTTTCCTTTGCATCACATTTCTTATTTTCTTCAAGAAAACTTAACGAATCGTTAACATGTACTATTGTAATGTGCAAAACCTTTTACTGCCAGTTGAAAAGCTTCGCGAAAACTTCATTCTGGATTTTTATGTAGCATGTTTTTACAATAGTATCCTTCTCATTCACCAATCCTATGTTCATTAAAATAATAGTAATCTACATGTATATCACGCCCATGTATTCAATTTGGCAATATCTATATTTATTGCAATAGTGCCCCACATTGGATGAAAATTATATGGTTTGCTTGGAAACCCCTACAACAATAACATTGTTATTATGAGGTACCCCATACTCACGGGGACCCAAAATAATATTCTATATTAAGAAAATCAAAAAATCTATAACAATAATCGATTGCAGTATTAGAGTAGAAGACAATGTATAAGAATTATAATATTGATTTTCTGTATTGTTGTCGCTTTTTATTTGTTTTTCTCTTGGGCTTGCAAAAAAATTGGAAAATGAGGAAAAGCATTCTGACATGGGTGAAATGAAGCCAACGAATTTCTCCCGCTTGTTTTCCCTATTCCAGTTGGGTAATTTTTTAGTTAGCTCTTAAATATCCTATTTTTAGAATGATAAATGACTGGCACTTGAAACTATAACATCGGCTGGCAGATTTTTATTTTTGTAGGCAAAACTTATGCGTAATGCGGAACTTTTCCTACTTTGCTTTTTACTTAGGATTAGTTCAAGTTTCTCATAACTATCGCTGTTTTGTCACCTTCAAAACAATAATCACTGTACCCCAAAACAATGCAACTTAAAGTTTGCTAATTTATTATTTTGTAAATGTTTTCTAATTTACCTTCCCTTTCTCTGTATGTCGTCGTTAATTTCTCTTGTATAGTAAAGTGCACTCAAATATTAGGGAACAAACGCTCTTTGCAAACTTAAACAACAAGTTACACATTAATATTCTACACTAAAGAGTACAACGTACTATTATACGTACATTAGGAATGTTTTAAGTTTTGACCTTTAGGGAAGTTGAGGTAGACCTGTCCTTAGTTGTATTTTCGGCTCCCACTCAAAATGTTTATGGAAATATGGAAAGTGAAAGGTACTTTTACGTGTACATCAAATATTTAAATTCAATAAACAGGTACATTCTCATTTTACATATATCGGAGGTACGACGTATAAGAGATGGTAAGATTTAGTAACTGTACCACAAGTAAACATTAACTTCTTATCGAAAATATGAATTATTTATAAAAGTTATGTTCATACCAAACGAATATTATGAAATTCATAGATATGTTTATACAAGTTTCCACTATGCTCAATGTAAACGCAAAGAACTACTTCCTACCATGTTTTCACTTTTCAGAAGAGGGGTTTGAATTTAAAATAGACGAGAAGTATATTTAGAATGCATGTCCAAGTTTAGCTATCTATTTATTCCTATTGCTTCTTCGTATAGTAAAGGAAATTGAGTTAAGTACTCCGCTTGGCTTATGTATTGATAAATTGCCTGGAAAGTACATCTTTAGATAAAGAATGAATATGGTATTCACAAATTATCCACGCAAAACTTGAAAACAACGCCTACAAAAAACAAAATGTACTATAGCATTTTCCCCTTAAATACGTTGCCGTTGTTATAAAACACACACGTACATAGTGGTGAACAACGAAGCATGTAAGGTTAATAGTAAAAGGGAAAAGTTTTTAAAAATTATGCGCCAACTTTTTAACACAATCTCGTCCCGTTTTAGAAGAAAGTAGAGAATGGCACAATTCTGTAAGAAGACATACTAATTAACAAAGGTAGTCAGTCCCAAGATTCCGTATCTATGCTAACCGCTGAAGTAATTGAGTCCAAGGGCAAATATTTTTTTTTGTATGAAAACAATTCATCAATCACACTACATACGTTTGCATACCTATTACCTTGCATATTTTCCTTCGTGGCTAAAAAGTTTTTCATTTGAAACTTTTTTTTAGAAAGATATCTTCCATTGTCCTCTTCCCAAAGAAATAGTTTCATATAATGAGATTGCATACTTGTAGAATGCGTACATTATTACAATACGTTAAGTTTAGAGAAATACTCTCTTTCTCAGGAAATTATTGATAACCAAGGTAGTTAATTAGGTCCTTGATTATTTACATTCGATGATTTCATTTTTGAGACTTCCTTATTAATTACACAGATGAATTTTGTGCGTCAACCGTAATTGTATTGTTTACGATTGAATAATGATACTGTTGAACCGCCTGGCTCAGTTAAGCGATTATGCTGTTCACAGGGCTGAAGCGAATTGGACTTATGGGCAAATGAGTGGGCGTCAAAAACGTGCTAAAGGTGAGCTACACTTTAAAATTGTTCAATTATCTATCTATTGAAGCTTAAGCGGAAGTAGAAAATGAGCAGTACTGTATCAAGGATACTAAAAGTAGAATATCCTTCCGGCCGTATTCTTTTGCCTACAACGTATTTTATTTTTAATGAGATCTAATTACAAACGTTAAGTATTTATCTTCCTACACGAAGCTACACTACATATATACTTATCTTTAAGGGTATACTCTTGAAAAGATACTATTCGACATTCTGTTCGGTTCTTATTATTACAGTTAAGCAATATACATACACTTGCGTTGTATGAATGTTACTTGCCTTAGTTTAATAAAATTTGATATTTGACTTGCACAATTTTTTGTACAGACTTCTAAAAAATTGAAATTTTATCAGAAAATTATTAAACTCTATTAGAGAATCTTCCGATTTTCTACATATAAAGTCAGAGAAAAAATGGATGTGGATTGGATTAACTAGCTTGGGAAGTGGATGAAACTAGGCTGGAAAATTTATTTAGGTTTGGCATAAACTGGCTGGGAATGAGGTATAATCTAGATGGACAAAAATGACAATGGCTGGGTATTTATTTACTTTGAATTTATTAACAGGGAAACATCACCCTTAAGTTCCTTGTCTTTTTGTGTTGGTCCAATGCTGTACGATGAACGATGGCTAATGATTTCTGATTTCTCAGTCACCGACCTGCTTACATTTCAGTTGAAAAAAGTGAATATATATTTATTTATTCCTATCAATTCAGGCTTCTCATACAAATACATGCTTAAATTCATATTATGCATATTGCCATCTTCAAAGCAGCAATATTATCGCTATCAGTACAGATTTTATATCATAAACGTTAAAAACCTATTTAATTTGTTACCCCAGCCATAGCCTTCCTTTCCCAGCTTTTGTCTTCCATGTTTTCCAGCTTTTTCTCTTTTTCTGCATCACTCTGGCTGCTAGCCAAAATAGTCCGACTGCCCAGCTAATTCCATTTTACTCAAAAAATCGCGGAATAATCGGAATATTTTTTCTACAATACTATGCGCTAGATTTGTAGCGTCTAAAGGATGATAGTCCACATTTCCATAATAATTATAGGAATGCATGCAGTGGAAGTATCAAACAGTATATTTTATATGTCTAAGGCATAATATCTTTAATGACGTTTGTTTAAATCTAAAGTTCCAAGTATAGCTACTACAGAACCAATAAACTAATTATTAATATTGTGTATATTAAATATAACCAAATTGTTTAACAAAATTCTTCTAATGCTAAGACATATATACTTATACTAATAATGAAAGGCTATGGTTACCAGACCAGACCAGCAGTACCTATATAATGTAACGTTAGTTTTACTTGGTCTGTATTTACTTGTAGGAAGATTAAGATCACGGAAAATGCGATAAACTATTTTGCTGTGCTTTCTCCAAGCGAAGTTACTGTTTTGCTACAAGTAAGCGTACGTACGGCGCAGGATTTCTGCAACTGTAAAGTTGTGAATCGTGTTGTGAGAAGCCACAGTGACTCACCGACCTCATCAGTTACCATTCTGACTTACATACTTTGTTGTCCTGGCCTGTCACAGTTACTTACTGACTTTGGGCAACTAAACTAAACTAACTATCAGTTCCGCTGTGCACGATCCAATCGCAAAGTTAACCGACATACAAAATAATGTAGTAAACTTATTTTCTCTTTCTTGTGCAAATGTTAAGAAAAGTCAAGTCAAGTTACTACATACTAGACCAGCGGGACTCTGTCTGAAGATTAATTACTTATGTAGTTACTCCACAACTAGAAGATTGTTAGCTAAAGAATAAAAAATAATATAATGTGACTATGTGACAGATATACTCAGCATTAGTTAATAATAATGAGAATTAGTTTGTCCTGATTGGTGAGCGATCACACAAACCGAGCAGTCTGAATGGATCTGAAGTTGAATATAGATTCCTATAGAGGAGTGGAATACCTAAACGCAACTTGTGATGAGATTTTCGACTTGGTGGAGTGGAAAGATGCTAAAGTATTGGCCTCTCTCCTGGTTCTCGCGTGTATTAACGTCGTCGTCATTGTCGGCAATTGTTTGGTCATTCTTGCCGTCTTCATCAGCACTAAACTCAGAACGGTCACAAATCTATTTATCGTCTCATTGGCCGTGGCTGACCTTTTCGTCGGAATTGCAGTCCTACCATTCTCAGCCGCGTGGGAAATTTTTGAAGTATGGATTTTTGGAGAGTTGTGGTGCTCCATGTGGTTGGCTGTTGATGTTTGGATGTGCACGGCATCCATACTAAACCTCTGTGCTATCAGGTAACCATCACAATTATTACATGTAAATCAGTTTTCCTGGTGTACTGCTTTTTTTTTTACAAAATTGAACAATTTTTTTAATAACTCGAATGACATACTAAATAAAATTACTTTTTTACGTAATATTGTCAATTGTGGAACTTCTATTTACTATATTAACTACTATAGTAAAATAAATTCATAGATTCATTATTACTATATATAAACTACTTACAATACATATTTATTCACATTTTTGATATTGGTATGTAAATATTTTTTGAAAATTCAAACTAATTTTGTAAATAATTTTGCTAGTCTGGATAGATATGTAGCCGTGACGCGTCCTGTGACATACCCAAGCATTATGTCGTCAAAGAAAGCCAAAATGTTAATTGCCGCTGTGTGGATACTAAGTTTCCTCATTTGTTTTCCACCATTGGTGGGGTGGAATGACCGAAAAAGGACATATTCTCGAGCTGCAAACTCAACCCTTTCAGCCCAGCCCACGATTGATCCAGTCACTGGATTAATGCAAGAGCAAACGATTCAGCTAGAAGAATGTCCTCTTACTTGCGAACTAACGAATGATAAGGTATTAAATGGTTAAGACTACATGTTTATATACGTACCGGACAATCAGGAGGTTGTGTAAAAACGTTAATATCAATAAAATGCCTATATTATTTTTTAGGCTTTAAATATTCTAATTTCTTGTAGTGTAGATTTTCAGAAGATACATTTTTACAGTAGGGCTTCCAAGAAAGTCTATGTCTAATAAAAATATCAAAGGAAATATTATGAAATAAATAGTTAGTAGTTTATAACGTGGTACTTTAGAATTTTATAACATATTTTAGATACAAGTAACATTTAGGAATGCCGTAATACACTAACGCTGTATCTAGTTGAGTAGTGAAAGTTATGCAGGTACTGCAAAGCGCATTAGTTATTTATGGTTCTCTGAACCTAAAAAGGTTAGTGAAAACTATTTACGTGTTAGCTGTTGTGTGACCACATCAAAGTACATAAATAAATACATTGCATTTGTACGTACAGTACACTTGTTATTCTGTATCGCCAGATACAGTAGAATTTCGTCATTGCTGTCTGTCAGTAAGTAAGTTAGGCAGTCAGTCCACGCTCTAACTTTCGAACGCGTCAACAATTTTGTTTTCAGAATTCGAAAGAGGAGATCAAAAGTAACATTGTCAGTTTTTTGAGCCAAATAGGGTCACACCCCCCATGGCGTTCTGGAAACGCTCACTTATTTTTTAAATAGAAACATGTGGCAAGGGGGGTGTCGTTGGAAAGCTATTAGCGTAAGAAATCCAAATTTAATCTCAATTTACCCCAAACGTGGGGCAATCTGAGATTGTGAGATAAGTATGAGATTTCTTAAGAATTCGATCACCATGATAAACTAATGCAATTGAAATTTGAAAACACACGGTCGTTTTCTATAACGTTTTTACCACGGTTTATTTGATCTACTTTTAGGTTCTTAGCTGTAATTATAAAGAGACTGGAATATTAAGTAGGACTAAAGTACACAAGTTAAACCACACAGATGCTCATGTCAAAGAGATCTCTTTTGATTGAAGACTTTGTAGCAAGTAGAATTTGTAGTACTTGTGCAAACAAAAACTGCTTCAGTCAGGTCAGACGACAATTGGAGAGCACGTAGTAAGATGTGTTAATTTTACGACTTCAGTAGCATAAGTGAGCAGATAACGTAAATTTGTGTAAAAAAGTAACGACAGAGAAATTTATTTGCTTTTTTTAGAAGTGCACCTACCGGAAGTTAACTTTGCAGAAGTGACAGTCATAAACCACGTATACATAACTTTATGCCAGTCCGTCACTCGCCCAACAAATAAAATAAAAAATGCAATGACTTTCTATTACGGGAAAAGAATTCTCGGCACTTTAAGTGCCGAGTCCTAGTACTTTGTGCTAAATGCAACTTTTTAATGGCCGAGTTATATATTCACATATCTTAACTTAACCTAATTTTGTATGGTATTCGGTTTGTAATTTGTCTGATACTTACTTTTAGTGCAATACATTTCGAATTACTTTTCCCAAAATATAGATAAAGAAAAATTACAACGAATTGAACTGAGCACTCTTAAAATAGAGATGTACATACCTACCTACAGCTCTTAAAATACAAAGCTATAGGTATCTCAGAAATTTTAATAAATAAATAAATAAATAAACTGAAGCCTTTTAACTTAAGAATTCTAGTAGCTTTACTCTTAAATATAGTAAGTAAATAATTTACGTAAGTACCCAGCTAGTATCATCATAGTCCGAGTAGTACCTAGAGTTGTACTATTCGTCGTGTACCACAAAACAACCTGTTACTCCACAATCACAAGCAAGCAGCAGATTTTTGAAAACCCTTCCATGACAGATTATGGGTATTATCGAACGAAGACGACGACATGTGGTCTGAGGTTGCAATGTCCTTAAAAGTAGCCACGAGTTTACGATAGTAAATCGGTTATCTGCCAAGTTAACAAGTTCCTTGAATGGTCTTGATGAAAACTGCAGTCATAGATATCTGTTTCTAACTGAATACTTTGTCAGTCATACTCGGATTACTTACATATAGTTTTACGACCTAAATTACAAAGTTTCGAAAGTTATTTTATGTACTTTAACGAGTACCCAGCCATCTAAAATATAAATTTATTGATCTTGTGTATAAGGGTTACGTCGTCTATTCGGCAATTGGATCGTTTTTTCTCCCGATGTTTGTCATGCTCTTTTTTTACTGGCGGATTTACCGGGCGGCTGTCGAAACTACAAGGGCCATCAACCAAGGATTCCGAACAACAAAGGGGTCACGACTTCTTGGAACTCGCTTCGAAGAGCAGAGACTTACATTGAGGATTCACCGGGGAAGATCTGTACAAAGTCACCACCGTTCTAACTCTCCTAATCCGATCTCACCAAATGGACGATTGCATTCCCAATCTGCCCGACTACCTCGTAGCCGATCTCATGAGAGAATCAAGGTTCATCTCACTCCGCCGCCACGTGGTAAGTAAATCGAAACCCTTTGACATTTGACGCAGTTATTTTATTTTAAATTGAAATAATACCTTATTGCTACTAAAACTTTCTTCTAATTACAAAACTCGTTATAGTTATAGTTAAATATAAATATAAATGCTTTACATTATTGTCAGTTCTGAGTTCTATATACTACCTACATTGGGGAAAAGTGTCAATATATATATAAACATATAGCATTTGAGAGAAAATTGAAGTCCTTATTTTAATTGAATTTAATTGAACAAACTTTAATGTAACTATTTGCTGCATACTTACAGAGTGATCAGTCTAGGTGAATTTGTTGAAATAAAAGGTAAATTGTGTTACAACAAGCTACAAGGCCTTAGCTGACAGGTTATTGTTGCATTTAATTAACTCATATTACGAATTCCGTTTCGGAAACCCGATTTTTTGTAAAACTAGTAACTAGGTGAGCGAGTGAAATCGTCAACGTAGATCCAAAATCAAAATACCTATACATACTCCTCTACACGAGATGCCTTAGTTAATTAGAAAAGAAAAACAAGTTTGTATTTATTCCCCAGATCCCTTGACGCAACATTGTTTAAAAGACGAATTAGATGGCGCATCAAAGGATCTCCTCTACTACTTTCTCCCAACTATACAACTACTACAAAAAATTTAAGTCGAGCAAATACGTTTTGTTTACAGGAATTTATTTCTAACTAATTGCTCAGTGACTTGGGAAACGGATGAAGGACGTTATATACCGTATCGTATTTACGTAACGTGATGACAGAACACTAAATCCGTAGAAACTTTTTTCCTTGTATCTCACCAGCTAGTTTAATTTTTCAGCTATATATTTATTATATACAGTAGGAAGTACCTAATGCGTAGGATATGCATGCATAGTATCTTCTATGTCCACGATTCAATTCGTAGTAGTAACTTCACCAGCAAATGCTAGCATTATTATCTTTGGCATATTATACTGTGTAGTGGAAGGACCTTGTAGTACAATTTTCTATATGAGTAAGAAAGTGTGTGTCTGTACCGCTGCAGTCTATCTGGGTGTCTAGAAAACAAGCAGTGAAAGCTGAACTTACTGAGATTTCTATAGTTATACAAATCAGGGCTGTTGCAGTTCATCAGTGTTTACGTAGATACAATATTTCCTACGTATTAAATTGTGTTATAACTTATAACATAATTTTCTAATACATTTCCGTTTGAGCAGAATTGTCTCTCAATGGTTAAAAATACATTAGGGGCTAGTTAGTTAGTTTACAATACTTTGTTCCAGATAACCAGGTTCTAGATAAATGATGTCGTCAGAAGTCGTTCGAGATGCAGGTTTTCCATGTATTAAATTAGCGAAGGCTGACAAAATACCTGGATATTATTATTTTTAGCCGTGGGCGTAAGGAATATGAGAGCACATTTATTTTTTTGCAGATGAAAGAATATCTTATAACACAATAAAGCAAAGGTTTGTATTAATATTTTTTCCAGTAACCAACAACCTTCTTGGCTTTCTAAATGGGAATTCCAATTTTACATTTTTTCTGGGAAGAGGAAAACAATTAGAGTAGGCACTGAGAGTAAGCAGTTTGCTAACTACGGGAAGCATCCAGCCAAAGTTCCTGTCTTCTCTTGTCATGAAAGACTTTCTCCATTTCTAGATATCTAGTCTCCACTGTCTACGTGTACTTTCATAATTGTCT
This sequence comes from Tomocerus mixtus, assembly GCA_034694165.1. Classification (NCBI taxonomy): domain Eukaryota; kingdom Metazoa; phylum Arthropoda; class Collembola; order Entomobryomorpha; family Tomoceridae; genus Tomocerus; species Tomocerus mixtus. The sequence goes on from JAQFYC010000256.1 coordinate 59,896, forward strand.
AGCAAAACAAAGGAGGAGAGGAATGTACTTCAAAGATACGTCAGGTATATTTATATAGTGCACTGGTGAATGCTGACTCAATTTGGCAAGATAGTATAGTATCTGTTCTTGTTAAAGATAAAGCAAGGGTAGCAGAGGAAGCTTAAGAGTTAATTGAAGATAAAGCTAAGTAAGGTAAACGTGCATCCTTTGCTCTTCGAAGAAAAAACCGAAGAAAAACAATACTAAAAAGAGGGGAGTGGAATGTAAATGGAAGTGTACATGTAAGGAAGGCTGGAGTGGAGACTAGATGATACTCGAGGCCTACATTTATAAGGCATCTGTTCTATCCTGGTTTGGCCTGGCCTGACTAACTGCACTATAGGAATACAGATTGCTTTATTATGAATTGGACGGATATCCTTTTCCAAGGTATGTGAATATTATGGAAGTAAGGAACATTAGACTAGACGCATTAGGAGATACTTTTCCAAACAGAGACAGATATGGATGTCGTGATTCCAGTTAGTTGCTAGTACAATTGCGTAGCAAGCACTTCGGATTTTTTTCTCCTTGTTCTTAACTGGAGTATAGGGTGGAGAGGTTGACATCAGTAACTATGTACTTGGCCATGGATCGGAGGATGTAGTTAAATGTATAGCTAAGAAGGTACTTCTGTAAATCTGGACGGAAGTGGAAGGTTTCCTACAAGAGCTCTTTCCTAACCAATGCCGACAATCTCCAGTCCAGTGTCCTAATTTTCTAACCTATAAATCTACTCCTATGTATTACACAGTTTTCATAAATTGTGGCTTGACCTACGACCTCTATCTATAGTATACTCCAGGTAAAATTACACAGGAACTTATAAGGATAATGTACTGGGTATATGAATCATTTTCAGAGTTTGTTTGCAAATGTTACAAAAGTATAACTAAAAGAGCAAAAAAGTACGTTAAGGATAGGTACGGTGCATTATAAGGCACATGCTGTATAGAAGAAAGTTTCTATTTGAGCACTAGGTAAAGATTAGACTCGGAGGAACTATCTGTTATCAGCATGTGCCGTAAATATATCAATAATAAGAGACTCTCGAGGGCTTAAGCAATACTACCGTCCAATTATGTTTCTTCCAACGTATATACTGTACAGTGTAAAAGTGATGGTAGAAATAGTCTACAGATTTTATTGGGTTTTTACGGTGGAAAATAGCATTTACATTGTGGTATCTATACTTCCTATATACGTACGTATATGATTCATATACATTGACTTTTGTATATATATGTACTTATATAAATACGTACAGCTTCCGTAATTCGCACTTTAGTGGAGAAGTAGCATTAAGTAAGACACAAGACGTGAATAGAAAGTGATGCTCGTGTAGTGGAGTAAAGAAGCCGGATATTGTGATTGTGAAGAGTGAAGTAGATGCTAAGAAATGTCTTGCTTTCTTTTGCGGTGAGTGGTGAAAGTGGACAAATTAGGGTACATGAGGGGAAAGCTAAAAAAACATCTACAGACGCAAGGGAACACTATGGGAAGTTCCTATAGAATTTAAGCACTATATATGTCGCACTACTGTATACTATACGTTGGATTCGTGTTTTTAACCCTTCGGTGTTATCATTCCTGTCCTTGCAATGTATTATCCCACCGAAGTGAAAGTAAGTAGGTATTTTTAGGAGCGTGTGTGTGATATAACGATATAAGTATATAGAATCCTGATGTATGTTTTTCTGTGTTATAGGAAAGCGAGCGACTTCCTTCAGGCCACGTCACACCAACTTCAATTCCAGTTTTGGACCAAACGGGCGACGGGCTGGCCATCACTTGACAGCATCTGGGAGCGTCGCGGGTGGCTCACCTCTTCCACCAAGACAAATTGATCAACTAAACTTGCCGGTGGAAGAAAAGCGTCGCCAAGTTCACGATTGTGAGTCCGAGTCCTCAACTCCCTCACCTTCACCAACTATGAACACTACCAAATATGAAACTCTGAGCAGCAGCTCCACAGAAGATGCTAAACCAAAACTGATTTCCAAGATGGGCAAGAGAAATATCAAGGCTCAGGTCAAAAGATTCCGTATGGAAACCAAGGCGGCTAAGACGCTTGGTAAATGAAATTAAAGTGTGCTTGCTCTACATATCATATTATTATTATATGGGAATACTCAGGCGACGGAACGTGATGCTAATTCATTATTATGACTGACGATGAGTTGACCTGGCCATAGCTATAGTGCGTACTTAAAATAGATCCCTTTCTTAGTTATGTAGGTTGAGGTACGTGAAGTACTAAGTGTCCATATAGGTAGTGAGTCATATTACATATCAGTGTAAGTGCAATTGTAAGCAAACTATATTATTATTACATATACATACATACATACATACGTACATTCATAGTTGATGTGGGCACTTTAAAATAACACACTATGTGGCATCAGTACCTTACATACTTACTTAGATAGTTGCACGTCTGAGCCTTTAGTTTGCTTAGTGAAAGTGAACACAAAGTGCCACACGCTGTGAAAAGTACCTACACAGATGAATAATTATATTATAGTTAGTGCTTGCCCATTCCTGGAATTAAAGTGTCGTTTTGCAACTCTGCTCTTTAGATTGGATCTCCGAGGAACTAAATTGCAGTAGCAAGGCTCATAGGGCTCTATGTAGAAATTTCTTAATGTTCCTTCAACGTACATACGTACTTATCTTTAGGTTTTATTTCCCTGACTCATGCTATGTGAATGTGAGTTTCGACTTTCTGCTCTAAACTGCTTTGCCTGACGGGGTAACGTGAGAGAAGGAGGACAGAATGGAGGAAAGTCTCCTTAGAATAACATAACAAACGCCCGTAACGTAACCATCAGCTCCAGTGAAAGTAGTAAAAGTAGTTTCCGGGAGAATGAAAGTGAGAAAGGAGAAGCAATGGCAGCCAGTGGCTTGGCTTGGCTGCAGATGGTGAGTAAGATGGTAGGTTAGGTAGGTGGGTAGTACCCACATGGTAGAAATAGTAAGTACTTAAACTGGCAGAAGAACAGTGCCACATCCCTTGACTCTACTAATTCCGCAGTAGAACTGTGGGAGCCCTTTATTTCATCTGTTCTTTCTCATTAAATAACTTCGGACAACTACCTACCAAATGTCTTCTAGGAAGTAGACACAAGTCAAGTTTGAAGAGCTGTTCTACATTATCCTAATGTGACGTTCCAACCAACAGGCTAGGCTTACATACGTTACATACCTATACATATAACTCCACAGTCTACAGATCACAGATTTGTAGACTTGTGTAGACTAACCAAAATAGACCAGAACCAGAGCACCTGCATAATATGTTAACCAATTATACCGAGATCAGCATGTCTTCATTGATTTTATTTTAGTTTGCTAGGGATTTAATCTTCCATAATAATATGTAAATTCTCGCTGTAAATTTCTGTATAAATTTCAAGTGCTTCGAATTCAGCCCTTGTTAACGTTTTACAAATCAGTAGGTTCATGTAGCATTTAATGTTTAAATGTGCACTTAATTTACGTGTAATTTATCATTTACAATTTACTGTAAGAAATATTCGAAAATTTGAATACTTAAATTACATAGTTTACATGCATTTATTGACTAAATTCTACTATACCAGTATCCCGGTATCTCTGCTATTGGGCTCCTATAATACAGAATGGAACATCCTGTTTGATAATTACATTTTAGTAAGTAGCTTCCTTTTTGAGAAAAAATGAAAACTACTTTATGAACTTATTATGAATAGGTACTTTACTTACTTCTATATTCAATATATGTTTGTCACCGGATATTTGAAAAATTAATGTATACCTTAACAAAGTAACTTGCTTTCCTGAAGTTCCTAAAATATGTACTTGTTTTACGATTTCTCATTGCAATTTGCAATAATATCCTGAGCATTAACAATGCGTATAACAAAGAGTTAAATTGCTATAAAAACTGTGAGTTAGTGTAGAACCGTAGCAAAGATACTTGATAATATTATGTATCACCATTACTTTTGATTTCCCGAATAAATGTAGCAAGAGATGGTGAAAGCTGAGGGGTTTGTTACTATGCATTGCTATAATATGCACTTTACTAGTACATGTTATGTAATGAAATTTTTATACGAGAAGTTGAAATATTTTTAAACAAATGTTTTATTGTAGAAATCCATTTGAGTTCGTATCAAATGTTTGAAGTCAAGTGAGAGCTTTATTCAGTAGTTATAAATTTATACTATCGTCAGTTTCAGTCAAAATGCATACAATAAGTACATAAATGCATCATTACAAATACAAGGAAGACTTCTTGGACATAAATTTAAGACAAATGCGCAATGCATTCCAAGCATTCTTTGTGCACTTCTGGTTACTTAAGTATTTGATGCAGCAATGCTTTAACTTGATGTTAAAGCATAGGTTCGAATGTAAAACCTATGCAACAACATGGGTAAATTAGCAGTACATTCTACATTTCTTCTGTAACAATTGTACCCTACTGAAAGCAATTGAGGATGTTTATTTTCAAAATTGTGTTACGTTCTTTTGAAAGTACTTCCTGTTTAAAATTAATAGGAAATTGAAATAAGTTGATAAAATGAAGTGGTGTGTTACATAATCTTAGTTAAGTTCTACGAAAATCATGTTAATTTAATATTCATATAGACAGACTTAATATTATGTATGATGCGTTTCGCAATACATTTTCATGATAGTGTACATTAAATATATTTGCTTTATGTAAGTACATGTTGGCGTTTGTATTACAATTCAGTTAGGATAAATAATTTCGTTAGAATGTATATATTTTTGGAGTCATAGGTACTGTAGCTTTATTATATCCGTTTGTTCCAATACTAGGGTACGTTCTAGGTTTTGAACACAAACGCTAACATAATATTATGCCACATGAAATTATGTAACATTCGTGCCCCATACGTAATATCGTATTCGGGCCAATTTTTCGTGTTACATTATGCAATATTTAACAACTTTGTTAGTCGAAGAAAAGAAGGAATTAGACTCGTTAGACAGTTAGAGTAGACACTGAGGAAATCGAACTTACGCTCAAAGTCTCAGACTTAACATAAATGTTATCAGTTGCCTTTAGTTTATTGTGCACAGGTCGAGGGTACAATGAATTTGATTGTAGAGCAGGAATATTAGATCAATGATTATGTCTACCGATTCCCTTATTGACTAAGACGTATCTCCCTAAGGAAGGCCTAATGCCATAATGTAATATTTTTGTATCCCTAGGAATAATCGTGGGAGGATTCATTGTGTGCTGGCTCCCATTTTTCACAATGTACGTCATCAGAGCATTCTGTACGACATGCATTCCTCCTCTACTTTTTTCGATTCTGTTCTGGCTTGGATATTGCAACTCAGCTCTAAATGTAACGCCCAATTGGATTACTTTATATAATAGAAACAATAAAAAACATAAGGAAATATTAGCGAAATATAATATAAGTATTAAAACTGTATTTTTATATTTATTTAACAGCCTTGCATCTACGCTCTTTTCTCTAAGGATTTCCGCTTCGCATTCAAGAAGATTATATGCCGGTGTGTATGCCGGAAAGAGAAGAAGCAACAAATTCAAGTCGTCCCAATTTTCCTGTCATCTTTGGGTGATGACAGTGAAGGTAATAATGACCAAGGATCCGACTCTCGCTAGTCAATCACTATAATACAAATTCAATCAGAAGTTCTTGCAAATCATATACTCATATTATGAAATGAATGAATGAATTACCTCTCTATAACTAAATGTGAGTTAAATATATTATGTAATAGCTGTACTTGTTACAGACTCTATGTATAAATAACTATAGATGCCATAAATTATAATAATATATATAATATACATGAATATATTGTGTAGAGAGTAACTGTGTACCTAGTACCTATGTAAGTAATATAATAGTGTGTATTTAAATGTCTTGTACTACATCGTATTCACGTATGTATATTTAAGTCTTGTTTTATATGTGCCAGTAATCAGCACGCAATCTACAACTATGTATCTAAAATATAATATGTATATTCCACCCACCCCACCTACTTACTTATATTTTATGATTACTTATACTGTACTATGCCATTTGTATATTCATTTTGTAGTTTAGCATATTATCCAAATATAAAGAAAGTCATCTTTATGATGTATTGTACCTCATCCTCTTACATTGTACCTTGCCTAGTGAACTAAATCGACTTTGTACCTTTTCTATGTAAAAGTCCTTGTAGCATCCTATATCGATCCATGTTCTAAGAAATAAAGAGGCAAAAAATCAGAAAGAAGCATACATATTATAATATATAATATACATAATGTGTAACCTCATTATAAGACATTCCTGTTGACGGCATGATAAATATTTGCAAGCTTCAAAAGCTCTTGAAACTAAATGTAATTCTCCACTTGTTCATTCACTTCCTCCTACGACTCGAGAGGTCCCAGCTCATTTTAAAAATTTATGTATGCCATGTATGCCAAGTTGTATGGAATATGTGTGTGAGTGCAAATGGATGAATTTTCCAAATTATTTTACATATTTTGCTAACGTTATGCAAAACAAGTATCGCACAACTGCTATTTTTATGTTAGGATATATAATATGTAACTAGGCGGAATCTATAAGTAAAAATATGTTGTTTTTTTTGGATTTTTGTGACACAATTAAGGGATACCGACTTTGGATAAGGAGTAATGGCGACAATGAAGAAACTCGAACATTTTATTAATTGTTATATAATTCTGACTATTTCTAGTGAATATATATAAGTAGAGTACCTAATGCAATCTCATCAATGTATGTTATGCTAAACCAAAAGTGTATTCATGATTTTGTTAGAGATTTAAAACATAATTCGTTATTCATTACCAAGACATACATTTATTAGTGATAAGTGACCATTTTTCAAATAGGCTGCAAATCATAAGTATATGCAAAATATGTATAGTATACAGAAAACACCCACTGACGATTTTTAGCTAAATGATCTAATGTAATGTGTAAAAATATATCTACTAAATCATAACACAATTCATGGTTTTAGCACGATCTCACAAAAATACCAACCAGAAACCAGAACACAAATTCAAGCTAAACTATTTGAGATTATAATATAAGTCGCTACTTATTATTGTATGCCCGTTAGTCACAAAAGCTACCTAATTTAAAAATCATTGTTACCTATGAATGCGTGCTTAGAGCAATGCAATGTTCGATGCTTAATACATTATACATGGTGTGCAGAAAATTTCGATAATCGGGCATTGAAAATTTTAAGGTGCGTACGAATTTATTTGTATGGGGCAATACCATGAAATTGTAAGTAATGTGCCGTGTTATGTGTAATATGTAGTCTTTAGGCAAGATGAAATTAGACTTGTATTCGTTGTCAGTATTTAATAGGTTTTCGCTCTAAATTACTGTCAAACTGTGTACTAGGTGTGTCAAACGAAACTGTGTCAAAATAAGTATATCGTGGTCCTATGTCGTCAACGTCATTTCAACATTACAACTCCAACCCCATAAAATACTGATCAGATGTGGGGAAAAAAGAATGTGACTTTATGTTAAAAAATTGTATATTAATGTTACATGTTAAATTGTATGTATTCTATGTGTACAATGTATGTAAGAATATCATGTACCGTGTAATAAAAGGAATATGCGTACAGCCATAATTTTTTGTATCATAAAGGTAGTGAATTTGTTACGGACAGTACAAAAATTGGTATATAACAATTTGAGTAAACACATAATTGTCGTATCAGTACAACTAAAAAAGTGGAAATACCACGAAAAATTCATAAACAACTACACCCCACACACCACTTCCATTTCGCCAGCCGGGTCATTAACAAATTACAATAATTAAGGAATTAAAACAGTACTTAGTCATTAATACAAAATGTTAATTTGCGGTTTCACAGGCATCTATCCAGTCGTTATAAACATCTATTGGCTCTGACAGGTAGTTTATCGAAGTCTGAAAACATTCCATACAGACGCGACAGGTAATCCGCCCCGTATTCCTTGTCTTGTCCCTGTGAAATAAATTACAGCAGATTATTAAACTAAACACTAGCATCAACAAAGATTTATTTTCTATTTATTGTTTATATGAAAGAATCTATTAATGTTCTCAAAGAGTTTAAACAAATAAACTTCAGTTATCCGTATAGGTACAATGCTGTTCATATTTAATAAGTTCTTGCCGAGTACTTCTTTGATCTAATTGAGCAACCGGCCATGCCTACTGATGAGTCAATAGTAAATTATTAACCCCTACAAATCAAGTGCTAAATGAACTTAAATTATCAGTAATTAAAAAACTCAAATGTTAAGGAATTACATATTTATCTATTTCATATTTAAATTAAATTCTTTGATGCCAAAATCGGCTCTTTCTATTATCAGGGCGGGGAATGGTACTGTATGACATTATAAAGCAATCAACTATGAAAATGAACTGATTATGATAAAGAAAAGTAGTTAAGACTTAATACAGTTCGTATACAAAAAAAGGTTTTGATGGTTCTGCCTGTCCCAATTTTCTATAACACGCCCAACAATCTCTGTCAATAAGTACCACAAAAAATGTCCTTCAAAAATGAAAATAATAAAAATGAATATTAGTAACTATCTGGATCAATAATGTCAAATGTAGGATGAGACAAATTACTTATGGCTAATCACTTATAGCAAATACCTTGAAAATAAATGAAATACCAGTAAATGACTAGGTAAGTTAAATAGGTACTTTTCTACTTCCCGGATAAAACACAATTATATCCGATGAAATATCTTATAGCAAATTGTTCGTCAT